>PVIA01004845.1:0-128055 GCA_004024845.1 Tonatia bakeri | reverse complement strand
CTCTTTTCTGTGTGTCCCCTATATATTATATAATATGTTATATGTTACATATATTTAATTCTTTATAAAAAGATTTAACTTATTTTTATAGTGAGGAGAAGGTAGGGAGAAAGAAAAAGAGAGAAACATGGATGCGGAAGAGAAACATCACCCAGTTGCCTCTCACTTGCCCCCAATCTAGGCCCTGCAACCCAGTCCCATGCCCTGACTGGGAATTGAACCAGTGATGACTCAGATTGTAGGATGATGCCCAACCCACTGAGCCACACCACTCAGGACTATATATTTGGTTCTCGTTATTGATGGTAGTGATATTCTATTAGAGTTAGTGAATACTGGACCATTGTTTCTAGTGAAGATACAAGGTCAGTTCTAGTCACAAAGCTTTGATCAACTGCTAACACATAACCTTATTTTATGTGCATTCCTGTTTAAAGGTGCCTTATTTAACATATGAAGGTGCCTTATTTAATATATATAGATATACACATAGTTGATTTATTAACACTGAATTTAGAGAAAGTAGCACTATAACTCATTCTCAAGTACAAATTAACACACATATTTTTCAACAAAGTTGATCACAGGGAAAAGTTATACTAGGGAAAACTAAATAGTGCCTTAATACTATGGATCATTTTAAACAGTAAAATCACCAACAAAAAATCCCAAAAATGAGGGTTGGGGGGAAAGTGGTAATGTATAGACCATGAAAAGTGGACTTGTTTATAGCTTGAGAGGTAAAACAAGAACGTGAAGTGTTGCTTTGTTTGCCTTTAGCTAGGAACATGTGTGTTGGGTGACTCAAAATTTTCACTGTTCTATGCATGTCTGTGAGTGATCACAAAAGTGCCATAATTATTAATTTGCAAATATGGAATCCGTGAATAATGATGATTACACACACGCACATCTGTGAATAATATACACATATATTCATGAATATATATGCATGCATAAACCCATGAACAAGGAGATTTTATAAACACATATATGCACACACACTGGTTTCTTCTCTGTCTCTGCCTTTCTCTCAAGATTAGCATATACTGAATCTACTGGTTTTATTTTTTTGGTAGAAACATATCTGGTGTACTCCTCATTTATCTACTTTAACTCTTTGCTTTAATTTTAGTTCTTTTTTTTTTTATCGAGGCCAAATCTGAGCATGATAGTAATTCCAATCCTCCTTAGCCTGCTTTTTTATTTTGTATAATGTTCTAACTTTATATAGTATGCTTATCATGTTCTATCATCTTGTTCTAACATTATATAGTATGTTTATGTTGTATATATATTTACTATTTATTCTGTTTATTATCTATCCAGATTCAATGTAAACTTCACAAGAAAAAAATTTAGATCGGTTTTGTTCACTGATGTATCAGCCTTGCTTATAATGACATTTGCAAGGTAAATGCTAATAAGTATTTTTCAGTGGATGAATGAGGTGTTTGGTATGAACATTGAGTTTTAAAATAATTTGCTTACTGGTCTCCTCACTGAACTTGAAACCACACTGCTGCCTCTAACTTTATTTATTTATTTTTGAAAATTCTAGAATAACAGCATAGGTTAGTTAAATACAGGCAACGACTACCTTTTAACAAGTATATCTAATTCATTGGTAGCTCAAATTTGAGAAACAAGCAACAGAACCAGATGGGGTGTTTAATATAAAGTTTGCCTTCAGGAGTAGAAATACATTGAGGGGGTGGGCTGGGATGGGGGTAAAAGGCAGAAAACTGTACTTGCACAACAATTAAGAAAAAGAATAGAAATAAGAAGAGAGATTAAGCTAGAGATAATGACTTAACGTTTTTATTATGTTAGTTTCATGAGTACACACCAGTGATTAGACATTATACAACTTACTAAGTGATCATTTCAGTAAATCTCATACCCATCTGACACCATACATAGCTGTTTGAATATTATTAACTGTATTCCCTATGCTGCATTTTATATACCCATGACTATTCTGTAACAACCAATTTGTACTTCTTAATTCCTTTAACTTTTTCATTCATCCTCCCACCTCTATCCCATCTGGCGACCATCAAAATGTTTTCTGTAAATATGAGTCTGTTTCTGTTCTGCTTGTTCATTTGTGGGTTTTTTTTTGTTTTTGTTTTTAGATTCCTTTATTGATAGATATGTATTCATCATTCATCATCATTTTATTATTCATATATCTGATCTTTTTTCTTAAATAAGACTCTTTAAAATGCTATATAATCCTTTTTTGGTGGTGATGAACTTCTTTAGCATTTTCTTGTCTGGGAGGCTATTTATATGTCCTTTAACTCTAAATGATAACTTTGATGAGTACAGTAATCTTGGTTGTAGGTGCTTGTTTTTCATCAATCTGAATACTTCTTTTCAATCTCATATGGACTGTGAAGTTTCTGTTTGGGTGATTACAGAGGCTATGCCACTGAACCCTACCAAACATCTACTACATAAGGCCAATCTACCAACTTGGGAGACATAGAAGCTCTACTTTATTCATAGAAACAAACATAGGGAGGCTGCCAAAATGAGGAAACAAAGAAACATGTCCAAAGTGAAAAAACAGAACAAAACTCCAGAAAAACAACTAAACAAAATGGAGATCAGCAATATACTAGATGCAGATTTTAAAACACTGGTTACAAGGATGCTCAATGAACTCAGAACTTCAACAGCATAAAAAAGCACATGGAAACCATAAAAAAGAACCAGTCAGAAATGAAGGAAACACTGAAATTAAGAATAGTTTAACAGGAATCAACAGTTGAGTTGATAAAACTGAGAATCAGATCAGCTATTTAAAATATAAGGAAGTAAAACATCCAATCAGAACATCAAAAAGAAAAAAGAGAATCCACAAAAAGTGAGGACAGTGTAAGGAGACTCCCGGACACTTCAAATGTACCAATATTCACATCATGGGATGTCAAAAGGAAAACAGAAAAGACAAGATATTGAAGACTAATTAAAAACAAATAATGACAGAAAACTTTCCTAGCCTTGTAAAGAAAATAGACATACAAGTCAAGGAAGCACAGAGAGTGTCTAACAAGGTGATTTCAAAGAAGTCCAACCAGATACATCATAATTACAATGTCAAAGTTTAAAGACAGAGAATCTTAAAAGCAGCAAAAGCATAGCAGTTAGTTACCTACGAGGAAGCTCCCATAAAACTGTCATCTAATTTCTTAATAGATATAATAAATTTAAAGTGTGTTTAAAGATGATTGCTAAAACTGGATAAATGTGACAACTTAATTTTTGCTTTTATAAATTTTTGTCTTGTTCATTCATTGCTTTAAGTTTTATACAGTATTTCTTTTTTATTGAATATTTTATTGTTATTCTATTACAGTTGTCCTAATTTTTCCCTCTTTGCCCGCCTCTGCCCAACTCAACCCCCATTCCCACAGTCATACCCCATCCTGTTGTCCATGTTCATGAGTCATCCATACATGTTTCTTGACTAGCCTCTTCTACTTTTTTCCACCCTTATTCCCCTCCACCCTCTCCTCTGCTCACTGTCAATCTCTTCCTCATTTCCATGTCCCTGGTTCTATTTTTCTTGATTTTTTTGTTTTGTTCATTATGATCCTCTTGTAGGTGAGATCATATAGTATTTGTCTTTCACCAGCTGGTTTATTTCATTTAGAATAATATTTTCATTTCCATCCATGCTGTCACAAAAGGTAGGATTTCCTTCTTTATTTCTGCTGCACAGTACTCCATTGGGTAAATATACCATGATTTTTTGGTACACTCATCTACCAATGAGTACTTATGCTTTTTCCAGCACTTGGCTATTGTAAACAGCACTGCTATGTACATAGCAGTGTAAAAGTTCTTTTGGATTAGTGTTTTAGGATTCTTAGGGTATATTCCCGGGAGTGGAATCACTGTGTCCAAGGCAGTTCTATTTTTAATTTTTTGAAGAAATTACATACTATTTTCCACAGTGGCTGCACCAGTGCATTCCCACACACAGAGCACTAGGGTTCCCTTTTCTCTACATCCTCACCAGCACTTTTTGTTTCTTGAATTATCAATGATACCCATTCTAACCAGTGAGAGGTGATACCTCATTGTATTTTTAATTTGAATCTCTCTGATGGTTTAATGGTGTTGAATACCCTTTCGAAACTGTGTGCTCCTTGGAGAAGTGTCTATTCAGGTCCTTTACACATTGCTAATAGGATTGTTTGTCTTCCTGGTCTTGAGTCATATGAGTTCTTAAGATATTGTGGAGAACAAACCCTTGTCTGAGGTATCATTGGCAAATATGTTCTCCCACATGGTCAATTCCCTTATCGTGTTGATGATTGTTTCTTTAGCTGTGCAGAAGCTTTTTAATTTGATGTAGTCTCACTTGCTTACTGTTTCCTTTATTTCCCTTGCTTTAAAAAGTATACCCACAAAAATATTGCTACATAGGATATCTAAAATTTTACTTCCTATATTTTCTTCTAGGACTTCTATAGTTTCACATTTTATATTTAAGTCTTTTATCCATTTTGAATTTATTCTGGTGTCTGGTATATGTTGATGGCCTAATTTCCTTTTTTTTTCTTCTTCCATATATCAGTCCAATTCTTCCAACACCATTTATTGAAGAGGCCATTTTTACTCCATTCTATGCTCGTGTCCCCTTTGTCAAATATTAATTGACCATAAAAACATGGGTTTATTTCTGGGTTCTATAGACTGTTCCACTGATCTGTGTGTCTATTCTTATGCCAGTAGAAACTCTTTTTGATTACAATGACCTTGTAGTATAGTTTAATATCTGGTATTGTGATTCCCTCCAACTTTGTTCATCTTTTTCAAGATTGTTGAGGCTTTGAAATATTTATTCTAGATCTGTGAAATGTGCCATTGATATTTTAATAGGTATTGCATTGAATCTATGGATTGCTTCGGGTTATATGGACATTTTAATGCATTAATTCCTCCAATCCATGAACACGGTATATACTTCCATTTATTGGTGTCTTTCTTATTTCTTTTCTTTAATGTTCTATAGTTTTCTTTTACCTCCTTTGTTAGTTTTATTCCTAGCTACTTTTTTCTTGTTGCTGTAGTAAATAGGACATTTTTTCTTAGTTTCTCTTTCAGATATTTCACTGTTGATGTACAGATGCCCTGAGTTACTAAATATTGACTGTGTACCCTGTTATTTTGCCAAATTCATGTATTAGGTTGAGTAGGTTTTTGGTGAAGACTATAGCATTTTCTATGTACAGTATCATATCATCTGCAAATAATGACTCTTTATCTTTTACGTAGATGCCTTTTATGTCTTTTTCTTGTTGGGTTACTGTGGCTAGAACTACTAGAAGTATGCTGAGTAAGAGTGGTGAAAGTGCACAACCTTGTCTTATACCTGCTCTTAAGGAGAAAGCTTTTAGTTTTTGACCACTGAGTATGATGTTGGCCATAATTTTCTCAAATACGGTCTATATTATGTTGATGTATGATCATTTTATTGCTACTTTACTGAATGTTTTTATCATACATGGGTGCTGGACTTTACCAAATGTTTTGCCTCATGTTTTTGATCATGTGATTTTTGTCTTTCATTGTGTTTATGTGATGTAATACACATATTGATTTGTGAATATTGTACCATCCTTGCATCCCTGGAATGAATCCCACTTGATCATGGTGTATGATCTTTTTAATGTATTGCTGGGTCTGGATTGCCAGTATTTTGTTGAGGATTTTAGCATCTATGTTCATCAGAGATATTGGCCTGTCATTTCCTTTCTTTGTTGTGTCTTTACCTGATTTGAGAATTAGGATAATACTGGCCCTGTAAAAGAGTTTGGGAGTCTTTCTTCTTCTTGGATTTTTTGGAATTGTTTGAAAAGGACAGAAGTTTCTTCCTCTAGAAATATTTGGTAAAATCTGGTCCAGGGCTATTGTGAGTGAAGAGCTTTTTAAATTACTGCTTCAATTTCACTAGTTGTTATTGGTCTAGTCAGGCTTCCTGCTTCTTCTTGATTCAGTTTGGACAATTATACATTTCTAGAAATCTGTCCATTTTGCCCAGGGTCTCCACTTTCTTGGCATATAGTTGTCCATAGTAATTTCTTACAATCTTTTGGATTTCTGTAGTATTGGTTTTAACTTCCCCTTTTTCATTGCTAATTTTATTTATTTAGATCCTCTCTTATTTTTTGATGAGTCTGGTTAAAGGTTTTTCTATTTTATTTATCTTTTCAAAAAAAACAGTTCTTGTATTCATTGATCCTTTGAATTGTTCTTTTAGTCTCTATGTCATTCAGTTCTGCTCTTATCTTGATTATTTCCTTCCTTCTATTTTCTATGGGCTCTGTTTGTTGTTTATCCTCTAATTCTTGTAGATGTAGGGTTAGGTTGTTTATTTGAAACTCTTTTATCTTCTTTAGGTAGGCCTGTATTGCTATGAACTTCCCTCTTAGGACTGCCTTCACTGTGTACCGTAGGTTTTGTGTTTATTTTTATTTATTTCCATGTACTTTTTGATTTTTTCCTAAATCTCATTGTTAACCCATTCATTGTTTAAATGTCTGTTATTCAGTCTGCATGTATTTGATTGCATTTGTGTTTTTTTCTTGAGGTTTGTTTCTAATTTCAAGCCATTGTGATCCAAGAAGATGCTTGATGTGATTTCAAATGTCTTGAGTTTGTTGAGGCTTGATTTGTGAACTATCTTGTGATCTATTTTTGAAAATGTTCCATGTGCATTTGAAAAGAATTTATATTTTGCCTCTTTGGGGTGAAAAGTTCTGTATGTGTTTATTAAGTTCATTTGTTCTTGAGTGTCATTCAGTGCCTCAATTTTCATGTTAATTCTTTGTTTGGAAGATATATCCATTGTTGACAGTGGGCTGTTAAAATCCCTTATAATGACTATGTAGCTGTCTGTATCTTTCTTGAAGTCCTCCAACTTTTTTCGTATATATTTAAGTGTTCCTATATTGGGTACATGTATGTTTACTAAGGTTATATCCTCTTGTTGGACTACTCTTTTAAGTATTGTGAAGTGACCTTCTTTCTCTCTTGTTATGACTTTGTTTTGAAGTATTTTGTCTGGTAAAAGTTTTGCTATCTCATCTTTTTTTGGTACATTACTTGGAATGTTTTTCCATCCCTTTATTTCAGTCTGTATAGATCTTTTGTTTTGAGGTGGGTCTCTTGCAGACAGCATATATGCAGGTGATGTTTTCTTATCTATTAACTACCCTATGTCTTTTGATTGGATCATTAATCTGTTTACATTTAAGGTTATTTTGATAAGTACTCACTGATTGTCAATTTTCCCCTTTGTACTTATGTCCTCTCTCTCTCATACTTTTTTGTTCATTTTCTTAAAGCAGTCCCTTTAGCATCTCTGCAGTGCTGGTTTGACGGAGATTTTAGACTCTTCTTTTCTTGGTCTGGGAAACTCCTTATTTCACTTCCATTTTAAATGAGAGACTTGCTGACTAGACTAGTCTTGGTTGCAGGTGTTTGCTTTACATTACTTGGAATAGTTGTTGCCAGTCCCTTCTGACTTGTAGTTTTTCTGTTAAGTAATCAACTGATAGTTTTATCAGAGCTCTTCTGTATGTTACTAGCTGTTTGTCCATTGCTGCCTTTAGATTTTCTCTTTACCTATAAATTATGCCATTTTAATTATGATTTGGCTTGTATTGGGCCTCTTTGCATTAATCTTTATTGGCACCCTCTGTGCTTCCTGGTCTTGCCTGACTTTTTACTTCACCAAGTTAGGGAAGCTTTCTGTCATTATTTTTTCAAATAGGTTTTCTATACCTTGCTCCTCTTCTCCTTCTGGAATCCCCATGATATGAATATTATTATGTTTTATGTTGTCCTGCAGCTTCCTTGCACTATGTTAGTTCTTTCTGTGTCTTTTTTCTTTCTTTCTTTTTTTTTCAGGGGGAGCATCTGGGAGTTTTTCTTTCCTACCTTATCTTACAACTCTCTGATTCTATCCTTTTCTTCATCTAGACCTGCTTTTTAAAATCCCTTCTAGTGTAGTCTTCATTTCAGATATTGTATTCTTCATTTCCACCTGGCTGTTATTGATAGTTTCTATATCCCTTTTCATGCTGACATATTTCTCATTACATTCCTTGTAGTTCTCACTGAGCTCTGTGAGCATTCTTTGAAGTATTACTTTGAATTCTATGTCTGAATGATTGCTTGTCTGAATTTCATCCATCCCCATTTCTGAGGATTCCTCTTCTCTTTTAAATTGGGGGCTGTTTCTTTATCTCTCTATTTTAAGTGGCTCTTTTTATGTTTTTTTTTCTCTATATTGTATTGATTTGCCTTGACTTTCTGTCCTCATAGAGTGGCCTTCTATTAGGACACTTGTGGGACTCAGTGGTGCAGTCTCCTTCATGTCCTGAGCTGGATACTCTTGGGATGCCCTTTATGCAGTTTATGTGGGCTCTCTTGTTGTGATTGGTTTTGGCTGTTGTTGGGTCATTCTTTGGTGGGTTCTTCCCTCCAGCTGGCTGACTGAGAGTCACACCACCCACCACATCTTGTATGCTGTTGTACAGGTGCTGCAAGAGTAAAACAAAACAACCCAAGAATCAAAACCCACAGCCAAAAAAAAAAAATAACCCCCATCCACAATCACACTATCAACAACAAATTAGCAAATATTAATAAAGTTATAAAGATATTAATAATATTATAAGAAAGGAAAATGACTGAGATGACCAACTGAAAGAAAAATAATTTTGAAAGGGTAGAGGCAGAAGAGATAATAAGAGTAGTAAATGATAAATAAGGTGAAGAAAGACAATAGAATTTACATTGTAAATTTAAAAGGGAGGGAAGAAGGTAAAATGGAGTAATAGAATTAAAGAATATAGTATGAGGCTTAAAACAAATTTTAAATAGTGAAAAGGATAGGAATCAAACTGGAAAAAAATATCCACCACAGCAATATCAGTGATAAATGAGCAATGATTAATAAAGGTGGAGTGGAAATAAGAAGGAAAAAAGAAAGAAAAAAAAACTTATGAGATAAAGGAAAGAAAAATGATTTTGAGAAGGTAAAGGGAGAAGAAATAATGAGTTTTAAGCATGAAAACCAGGCTAAGAGATGAATAAAGTAAAATTTAACCCCCCCCCCAAAAAAAAGAAAAGTCAGGAAGAAGACAAAATAGAGTAGAAAAGGGGCACAGTAAAATTTGAGATTTGAAATACAAAAATAATGAAGATCGAGGAGTAAAATTGAAGAAATGCAATAATTACCACCATATCAACAACCAAGGAGCAAAGATTAATAAATGGAAAGAAAATAAAAGTATTTTAAGAATGGGAAAAAACATGACAAAAAATGACATACCTAATGACAAGAAAAATGGTTTTGAGAGGCTGGAAGGGGAAAAAATAGTAAGAGTGCAGAACATAAATAAGTCATAGCAAAAGAAAAAATTTTAAAGCAAAATTAAGAAGAGGAAGGAAGAAGGCAAAATGGAGTAAGAGAAAGAAGAAGCAATATATGGGATTTAAAAATAACAAAAATATTTTTTAAAATTAGTGAAATAATGGGAACAAAATTGAAGGAAAATAAATAAATGTTAAAAGCTATACAGGAGAGAAAATAATACAAATACTGAAGAAGACTGTGGTGGAATTCATCGCAGCAGAGTCCAGTGTTTTCTCTTTCTGGATCTGCCCCCTGGTGATGTCAGATGGTGTCCTAGACTGGGCTTAGGCACCCTGTTTGAGACTGCAAGTGATCCACAGTCCATGACTATCTCCTTCAGGCTTGGCTTGTTCTCACTGTTCTTCCCTGCCAGTTTTCCCTCACTCCAGGGCCCCGGAATGGTTCATTTAATGATCCAAGGGGACAGCCATGTACCTCCTCCACCTGCTTCCAGAACGGGCTTCTGGTGTGATTGGGAGAGTGGGAACCTGGGGTCACCCCCTGGAGTGCTGTTCCATCTTCAAGGAAGGTGGTGGGAGTGTTTCCCCACCACCCCACCACATGTCTGGGTATGTCCCAGATTCTTTCCAATAATGCATGGTTTCTGGTAAATTACCTGTCCATTTCCTCGGAGAAGCCAATCTATATAAAAGGGGCAGCTCTTTGCTGCTTGGCTCAGACAACAGCTCTGTCTAAGCACCAAGTCTGGGTAGGGCCCTGAATACCCCTTGTTGCATGTGTTGTGATCTTTCAAGGCCAGACAGGTTCTGGGATTTGGGCAGAGGGAAGAAATCTCTGTCCTCTGCTGGTTTCAGTGGGCCAGAGCCCAAGGAACACTGTAGCTCATAGTGTCTGGTACACAGGGCCCTTTCAGAGCTTTTACTTCTTTCCCCTGAGAATATGGGCCCAGCAGGGGGCCTCTGAGTCTGGCCTTATTTCTTTGCTGAGCTTGTAATCCCACAGGTGGGGCTTGGTCTTGCCTGTCAGTGAGGAGACCTGCCTGGATGCAGCAAATCTCAGGTGTTCAGCTCCTGGCTGTCCAGTCCCCAGCTTACCACTCTTGCAGAGACTCAGTCCCAAACTCTCCACTCTGCACCATCCCCTACTGGCCAGCCATGCTGGGTCATGCCCCACAGTCCATTCAGCATGGCATTATTACTCTGGTTTCTTTGTTGGCAAGCCTCTATGCTTGTGTACAGGCAGACATGAGCACAGGGTCCTTGCTGAGTCTTGAGTCTCACCTCAGCTCCTCTTTAAAAGAGCTTCTATGTGCCTCCCTACTGCAGCACCAAGCCCTAGGGGACCTGTTTTACACACACTCCCATCCCCACAAAAGTACAAAGTCTCAGTCAGGGCTGACCACAGCATGCCAGAACCTCTGAAAGTTTTAGATAAAGTTTCTTTCTGATTTCTCCCAAATGGTTCTGTGAACAGTCCAGCAGCAATATTATAGCATGGGGTGGTGGGGGTGTTCTTCCCATTCCCTCCAGTGAGTATCAGTCTCAGGCAGGCCTGCTCTCTGCAGCCAGCAGTGCCCCAGCCATATCTCTCCACACGCAGAGCTTGTGGCTCCTGAGCTGATCTATAGCCTCCTCAGTCAGATTCTGTCCTGTTTGCAGTTCCCCTGGTGCCTGGTTTGGGGAGGTGACAGCTCCCTCCCCAGTAAGTACCCGAAGTACCAGGATCCTGGCTCCTGGTGGAGACAGGGTACACAGCCCTGCCTGAGGTGGACGGCACAGAGATGTGCCTGGCACTGAGGTGCAGGCACTCTTGAGCCTTCTTCCCAATGAGGTTATTTTAAATTTCTCAAAATGGCTCCTACCCCAAATCTGCACAGCCAGAAGTGCTGAGCTTGGCAATGGCATTGGGAGCTGCTCTACCAGGAGAACCGAGGCCACCTGCTCCCGAGTTCCCTGCAGGCAGGCAGGCTCCTGCCCACTCACTCACATGCCCCACACACTCATCTGTGTGCGCACTCATTCACACATGCTCTCACTCTCAGCAAGATTTTCAAGTTGATTGCTCTGTGGTTTAGCTGGAAGATTGGTCTGGGTCTGGGAGCAAGTGGATGGAGCTTTCAGCTACTCCGCAGTTATCTTGGATCTCCCTCAGGGTGTCAACTTTCTAAGGAAAAAATGCATAGACAATTCAATAAGTGAAGAAATCAGGAGGAGATAGAACCAGGAAGATGGAAATAAAAAACAGACTGACAGTAACCAGAGGGAAGGTGGGAGGTGGGTAATGGGAGAAAGGAAGGGAAGGGTCATCAAGGAACATGTATAAAGGACCCATGAACAAAGACAAAGGGGAGGGGGAGGATTTAATGTGGTAGGTGGGGGTGGGTAGGGTGGGAGAGAGTAATGGGGGGAAATTGGGACAACCCTAATTGAACAATAAAAAAAATTTAAAAAGAGGAGACAAGATAAATTCTAAGATCAAGTATTTTTAAAGAACAGGTGGAGGGATATGAAATAATTAAATATATGGTGAATAAAACACCTCTATTTATTTGTCTACCTATATACCTTCCCATGCATTTATCTTTCCCAATAGGGAAGTGCTTGATATACCATTAAAGAAAACAGATATATTAGAAAACTAATTTCTGTTTAAGTAGAGTACTTAACACTGACAGTGGGGAAAAAATTCTTCTTCCTTAAAAACACTATGTCCTCATCATAACAATTGTCATTGTTGCTGTGTCACAGGACCGGTACAGGGATTGGAAATGAAAGAGCCACTAACAAAGGCTGGTTATCCTTATGTGACTATTTTAAATCTGGGGGAGTCAGAAGAGGGAGAAGATAAAAGCCAAAGTCACCCTGATGAGGTGAAAAAGAAATATCCTTCATCAAACACACAATCAGTTTCCCTTCATGACATTTTCCAGCTTTGAACCTTTACAAGCTAGGAGGCTAACAAAGCAGAAAGTGAAAGGGTAGGATTTTTGCTAAACTTTTTACTAAAAGTGGGACTCAGTCCTGTCATTGAATTATTCCTGATTTAATAGAGATTATCATCACTCTCACTGTTTTCTAGAGGAGGAAAGGGAAGACCTTTATGGGTTATCCATATTTATATAGGTCTTTTATAATAAAGTATTGCTTAAAATTATATGTATGCAAGATGCAAAATTTGTGACTAAATAGAAACATACTAAAAAGAATAAAGAAGTGAAGCAGACCCTAACGTGGTACAGATTTAGAGTTATTGGCAATAACTAAAATATCGACACTGATGTAGATAAGATGGACAAAATAAATGAGATATATGGAGGATTTTAACATATTTTTAGAAATATATAAATAAACACACATTCTAAAATTAGTGTTCAATATCTGATTTAAAAATTTATTGGGTGGCCCTGGCTGGTGTGGCTCAGTGGATTGCATTCTGACCTGCAACCAAAAGGTTGCAGGTTTGATTCCTAGTCTATAGGGCACAAGCCTGGGTTGCAGGCCAGGTGCCCAGTAGGGGGCACACGAGAAGCAACCACATATTGATGTTTCTTTTCCTCTTTTTCTCCCTCTTTTCCCTTCTCATTAACAAAATAAAACAAAATTGGGTGAGGTTTAACAACTGATGTAGAAAAAGGAAGATGAGTGAACTCACAAATACTTCAGTATAAAATAAAGTGAATTACAGATAGAAAAATAATTAAAGGGAAAGCGAAGAGTATAAAATCCTATGGATTGGAGAGAAATTTACTTTTACTGGCTAGTTTACTGTAGCAATATTTAGTGGCTTGAAACAATCATTTATTATCTCTTCACAATTTTGTAGGTTGACTTGTTACAATTCTGTTGGTTGACTGAATGTTTCTTTGGGTTTGAGCAAACTTGATTCTTCTATTCTGGACATGAGTTCATGTATCTGTTGTTATCTGGTGGGTCAGTTCATGGTTACACAATCAACAATAGTTTCCCATGTTAGGACTATGACAAGCTACACGATAGCCAATTGGCTGTGGCATCTCATTTCTCCTTTTCCTGGAATTTCCTTCTCCAGAAGGTTAACTGAAATTAATTCACATGATAGTTTCAGGGTTCTAACCATATATGAGAAGGAAAATTCCTATGCTCAAGTGTTTCTCAATAATGTGTTTGCACCTTAATTACCCAATACCAAAGCCATTTAAACAGCCAAAACAAGATTTAAGGAGTGGAGAAACAGACTTAGTCTCTTGAACAGATCAACAAATTCCCCTTGGAAAAAAGGTGTGACTACATGGATGAGAAAAAAATTGTGACAATATTTGCAATCTACCATGGCTGGAAATTTAAATTCAAGAAAGAAAGGATAGATAAATTGGATTAAATGCCACACTTACAGAGATAATACCAGATAATTTCCCCAAACTGTTACAAACACTATATCCTAGATTTTCATAGACCAGAAAACCACTAGCAAGGTAAATTTTAAAAAATGATAATCCAAACCAAAACAAATATCTAAATACACATCAGTTTAACACACAAAAAAAGGTACAATCTTCAAAGTAGAGAATTAAGAAACATTTCCTTCAAGAAAACAATAGTAACATGTTTGTTGATTTCTGTACAAATATTGTAAATCCAGAAGGTAGTACAATAGTACCTTTATAGCATTGAAAAATAAGTATCTAGTAGACATATAATAAACATGTGTTAAGGATGTGGGGCAAATAGAACACTTGCATATGGACCTAAGTGCATATTGCTAAAATCACTTGGAATGCTCTTGGGCACTCAATCAGTTCAAAAACTAAACATATAAGGTCCCCATAGGACAGTAATTTCATTCCTACTCATACATTACTCCAAAGATGAAAACATATGGCAACAAAAATATATGTACTATAACGCTCATAGCAGTTTTCTTCATAATAGTCACATATTGAAAACAACCTACAGATCATCAAAAATAAGATAGATAAATACATTCTTATTTTTCATACAGTGGAATGCTATCATTGAACTTTTAATATTCACATTTACTAATCCCAAATGTACACAAGAAATGATCTAAACTATATACAAAATATTATTTACTTAGAAAGCAAATATTGACTCTGTGGTTTCCTATATCCTAATTCTACTTCTTGGATAATAAGATGAATACCAGGTCAGATATCCTACATGTAAAAACTTCAGAATCCATGTTATAGGCAATATATGGAGAAAGTTGATTTTATCTACTACAAACAGGAGATAGAGGACAATGACTCTCTTGTCCCCAAAAGGGGGTGGGGAGAACCTTTGCTCCTAGCAGAAGTCATGGAAAGAATTTTGAATTCTTTTTCCAAACTTTTGGAATGTAAATACAAATTTCTCCAAGGACCATATATTAATAGTTCCAGGTATCTTCAGATTATATAACCTAGAAATGTTTACACAGTCATGGACATCTTTTTCTCTTGAAATATAAATACATGCCTCTGGAGTTAGGTAAATATCTCTGGAATTATTTCTATGTATGTATCTATTATTTCTATCTATGTCTGTATCTATGATATAGATACAGATATCATCTATCTATATCTGTCTATATTATCTGTATCTATATCATCATCTATATTACCTATATATCTATTATCTATCATCTATCTACTTATCTAATCTATCTGTAACTTTAATTAGCAAGGCTTTCTCGCTGTTCAAAATCCCAAGCTTCCAGTAAAATATATTCAGAAAGCTTCCACTCTGTAGAAACACAAACGTATTTTTCCTTCACTTCAATAACAACATAGCAATGTGAAAAAAATAAATACTTCTAAACTCAGCAACATGAACAAATCTCACAGATATTTGATGGGTAAAGAAAGCAGGGAAGAAAGACTAAGCACTTTCTGATTCCATTTATATGAAATTCAGGAACAGACAAAACTAACCTATGGCAGTAAAAATCTGAATAACAGTCCTCTCTGGAGAGGAAGGTGAACAAGAAGGGGCACAGGAAAATTCTGGCACTGAAAGGTTTTATGCTAATAGAGTGGTGGTTGCACAAATGTGTTTATATGTAAAATTCAAGAAATTTTACACAGAATTTATGCATTTGTGCATTTTACTGTATTAGAAAGTAAATAAAATATTTCTGAAAAGAATAATATTTCAGATAAAGTAAGATGCCATATCTTTTTGTGGATAAGCTTGTTAGCTTATTAAAAATTAAAATCAATTGGATTTATCACATGAAGGGAACTAAGAGATGGAACTTTTTATTGATAATGATTGTTTTTGATTTGTTTGACCATGCAATTCATGTTAAGCAAATGAAACTAAAATAGGAGATTAAGGAAGGCTAAATAAAAGAATTTCTTATAATATGAAAAGAACCTCTTGAAAATTACTTCACTTAATCCTATCAAAGACTAAGACTTAGGAAACTTTTATATTTACAAAACCTGAAAAAAGTAACCTTAAATATTAAGGTTACTTAATTGTGGGTAAGGGACTAGGACTTAGAATAAGATTCAGCAACAATAACCCTACCTAGAAATGCTTGTAGTGTCATACTCTGTAGGATAAAATTTTTGAAACAACCAAAACTATGAAATAAATTATAAAACATACACAACATGGAGTCTTATTAGGTAAAAAAAGGAAAGCATAGAAAGATTGTTGCCAAGTGATAAGTATAAAAAATAGTTGCACAGTCTTTTCAATTGCATTTCCTAAATAACACAACCTCTGAGAAGGAGATTTGCATTCAAAAGTTTTTAGGAATTGCACTTAAAAATATCTTCAATCAATTTTGGAAACAGTGTTAGGCAGAGGGCGAAGTAGAACTATGATGCAATGCAACACAGAACTTGGTTGATCATACAGGATAAAGGCTACCCCAGAGAACAGAGCTGAAATGCAGCAAGACAGCTTCCTCTAGCATGGTGGAGGGCAATTTGGTGGCAGACCACATTCACCATGGCTGGCTGAATAAATGCCTCAGTCTTGAAGGTAGGATATCTGGGTAGCATACCACTGTATCCATTACTGTTTACTCATTGGGACACATGGATCTACCTATTCCTAGTATTTTACTTTGTATAGAAACATATGGTTCCAGATCTTGATTTGTCTCTTTTCCTGGGGAAACATAAGAGCTAGGTTAGTGTGACAGCTTAGGTTCTTGTCTCTGCTGTTGGTTTAATGCCAAAATTGATATCCATCATCTGCCTCCTCTACCGTCCATGCCAGATTCCCCTCAGCTTCAGTTAGGACTGCTGCTGGTCTGTGTGATTTACCGCTGGGAGTGATCCAGACCCTTATCTCTGTTGGGTCTAATTCCCTGGTTACTGTGTCCCTCTCAGATTGTGTATACTAACTTTGTCCATTTACCAACAAAAACAGGCAAGGGAATAGCAAAAAGATGGTCTCAGGTTCAGATATAATCTCCCCTTTCCTTATAAATACAGCTCTATTGTCTGCCAGTGATCAGTCATTTACCCATTCTACTATGATGATTCTTTTTCTTGACTGCTTTTGTCATGGCATATGACAAAGTGATAGTCACAGGTTAAAGTTTAATGGAAATCTTACTGTGACACCTTCTGGAAATTCTTTCTGTGAACCAGATCTTCTACTGTCACAGAGTGTAATGTCATGGGGACTAGAGTCACATATTCCTCACATAGTTACAGAGAATAAAACACAGTTACCCAGGAGTAAAACACAGTTTACTCCTTGGTTCAGCAATACAGGTATCCTCCTGTCTGGATTTGTGGAGCCATATTATGCTTATTGAATTGGGGTATGTACTGAGCTTTGGGGAATCATACTCCACCCTCACAGAATATTATTTCTGAGTTGGTGTTACAGCCTTATCATAAGGAAATTATTTTACCACTCTATTATTCTAGTGGCTTCCATGCTATGATATATGATATATTCTGCAATCCATGATAAAGTAGCAAGTGTCACACCTTTGATATAAAGTGTGTCTCCTGATAGGCAATTTTATGAGGATTCGCATTTTGATGTGTCAAATTCTCAGTGTACCCTAAAGCATTCTCCTTGGAAAGCCAGCTTTTCTTTTGGTACGTTGGAAGTAGGTCTGGACCTGCTTCAAACCTCAAAACTGGCTAAGTGCACCTGCTGTGAAAAGCAGAAATTTATCTTTAGGCAAGGGGGAGAACAATCCGATAAAAAAGAAAACTGTCATTTTGGTGAACTCCAGGGAATATGGCTTTTCAAACTTCTTAAGTGCATTGACTCAGTTCTTTCTATTCAGTTTCAGGATCTCACACTTTGCCAAGGAAGGTCCTTGGAATAGGGAAACTTGACAGGGTTGAGAATTCAACTCTTTGGAGGTATAGCTACCTTTTGTATTGTCTTAGGTCTGATGCTCATTTTTTTCTGCCCTTCAGCTTTAGTAGACAATAGTCTCCACTAAGAAGGTCTTCTGTAATCCATACATTGCTCAAATAGAGCATGGATTATTCTTAGCCTTAAGTTTTTCCCCCAGTGTATCAATAGAAACAGACATCTTAATTTCACATTCCTTAAAATTACTATACCCTCTGTACTCTTCAAATATCTGAGATAATGCACCAGCCAATGTCATCTCTAACACCAGTATCATTTTCCAGAGTATAGCCGGTATAAGTTTTGACAGTCGTTCTATCACAACATGACAAGGGCTGAACACTTCACTTACCATCTACCAAAAACCAATACAAGATCCTCACTGATGGCCAAGTGACCACTGATCCAGCTTCCAAAATCCCAATTTCAAATCTGCTTCCCAGAAAAGTTTCTGGCTTGTAAAACACTTAGATGGCAAAACCCTAATGTAGAGCTATTTACCAATTTAACAGAATCTACCTTCATGTTTTGGGTGTACGAAAGTGGGAAAACACAGTCTCTATCTTAATGTCACTTGTAAGTTATATGGGCTGATAAACAAAAAGCAGGTATAATTAAGTATGGTAACTAACATTTAAGTTGAGTATAATATTAATACTATTATTTTTATAAGTCACCATTCAGAAACCTGAGATTCAGATATACTAGGTTTCTGATCTGACTCTTTTTTTTTTAACAGTAATTTTAAAGAATAGTGTTAGAACCAAGTGAAGTAGAAATATACCCTATGTTACTGGTCTTTTTTGCTTCCATATTTAAAGTAAGATGCATGTGCAAAATTGGAATGCTAACCTATGCTTGGAAAGCCCTGGGCTTCAGAACTATCTAGTATTTAGACAAATGCTATTATTCATTGCTACTCATTTTGAAGAAATGGCAACCAAGTCTTGAAGTTTATTTGTACTTTAAACTGGGCAACAGCTGGTATAGAGAGATAATAGAAAAAAATGTAGGGTAGGAATTTTCTAAATTTATATCAAGATGATCAGACTACTAACCTATATAATTTCAAGCAATAGAAGCAATTTCATTGTATAGGATTTAACAGTAGCCAATTTATTAGCTTTGATCTTTGAAGAGTCAATTGAAATCCCTAAAGGAGGTAACTAGCTTTGTGTCTGGAAAAAGTCTAGTTGATCTGAGGGAAAATAGAAGGTTATCATTCTCTGAACTCATTGGTAAAATGCTCCCACACTGGCCATACTTCCAAAAGGCATCCTTAAACATGCAAATGATATAAAAACATTAACACAATTTTCCCCTCTGAAACATGGCTCAATTAGTGCAACAGGTAAAGCTACAATGAGTATTTTAGTCCTGTTCTTCAATTACTTAGTTAATTGTGACTATTTTTTTATTAGTTTTCTGGATGTTCTTAAAATTGGTAAATTATATGTTTTTATATGTATATGAATATATACAGGGTCTGGCACAACTAATGCCCCTTTTTATTACAAAATCATAAGCATGTAATTCTGCAATATAACAATATCACACTCAAGCACACCATATGACATTTTAGGTGAAATGTTCAAATTAAAACTATAAATTATTACACCCATAGTATTACCCTAACAACCACAATTAAACAGGTGTTACTTCTGCTGGACCCTGTGTCCCTGTGTGTGATATATATATAAAACACTAAATACACAATATATAAATATGTATATTTATATATTAAAATATATAATATTTATGTATGTGGACAAAATATATAGAGAAAATTATATCTAATATAAAATATATTATGTAAATATATATAATATATATTATATATATAGAAAAAAGGAACACGCTAATGTGATTAGAAGTTTTTTGGTTTGATTTCTCTTTGGTCATTTTGGAAAAACAAAATTTTATTTTCAACATGTAAGCTCATGATTATATAATGTGTTTAACTTCAGGAGTTTAAATTTTAAAATTGCAGTTTTGCATAACACAAGTTTTCAGTTACAAATAATGGTCCATTGTATTTGCTAGACATTCCTTTACTTCGATGTTACCATTATATCAAATTTCTCTGCTACCCCAGTTGCTGTATGGTAAACCACTCTGTTTTGGTGATTACTTTTTCTTTCTTCTAACCAGTCATAAGCCAAATTGTAAAATTCTTGAAGTGTTCAGGCTTAAATCAGTTTTCAACTTTGAAATATATATAAAGCTTTTGGTAAGGATTTAATAAATTTGTTTTTCTTTTTCTTGATATTTCATACTAGCAGCTGAAGCCTATGTTGGTTCCTGCTCGTCAGGTGAGTTTAACATCAGATCTGGGATTATAATATAAAGTTTATAACTGAGGTGAATTTACAAATTGCAACTATTGCCATGGAGCCTCTTATTGTCAGACTGAATTTTAAGAAAGCGTAAGACTCTTGTAAAAGTGAAAAGTAATTATAATTATTTCACTAATAAAAAGAATTAAGATGCAATATGAAATCATATAAGTATATTAAAGCCTTTATATTTTTCTTCATATATAATAAAAGTGGCAATCATATGTAAGCAGAAGATAACATAATTTCAAGGACTTTTGTTGTTATTCTTTAAAATTAATTTTTTTTACTTTCTTATTGAATTTATTGGACTTTTGGTTTTTAAATGGGCCTTTGTGTCACATTAATAGTGGTTAAGAAGAATCTTTGTAGTCAGACTGTCTGGGGTTACATCATACATTTTCCATTAGAATTTCTGTGACCTTGGGCTAATTATCTTTTTTAATCTTTATTTTCTCACTTGTAAAATAAGAAATACTAGGAATTATCAATAGGAATGACAACACTGATCTCACAGAGTTGCTGTAACTTCAAAAGTGTAAATAAGCTAATGACATAAGAGTACTTACCAAAATGACCAGAATTTAATTTTACTTCAAAAAATCTTTAAAGTTCTGCAAAGAACATTAAACACTCACATGCTAGATTGCAAAACTGCTCTCTAAATATTCTTTGTTCCCCTGTACACCTGCTTTTCCCATGTACTTTAGAACTCCCTCCTCTTCTAACTCTGGCTATGCTTTGTGATTCAGATATTGGCAAGTGTGATTCAATAAAAGACTTGAGAAGCAATTGGGTTTGCTCTCATGTCTCTGTCTTCACCATGTGGACATACCTGGGCTAGTTTGATTGAGGAAAAGAGATAGATAGAGCACAGTCAAATTGTCCTCATTGTTCCAGTTACAGTCATTTTAGATGAACTGATATTATTAAAAGATAGGTGGAGCTATATTAAAAATTTTCAAGAGTTTATCTGAGCATTCATTTCAAGTGGGCAGTGCCAAACTGGAAGCGAGTTGGATCACCACCAATAGGAGCTCACAGGAGTTCCAGGAGAGACTTTTATAGAGTACAAACAGAAGTAAAGAAATTATTGATTGCTATAGCTTACAGCCCAGTTGGTTGTTGTGATTGGCTGTCTTTAGGTTTTGATTTTGTAATCTTGAGGCATTTACAGACTTAGATTTTGGTTTGCTAGGTAGGCTGCCATGGACATTAGAGCCACTTCCATCTAATAGCTTCCTTATTTAATTTGACAATAGCCAGCCAACTTTCAAATGTATGAGCAAGGCAAGCTCAGATCTGCAGATCCACCTTTTCCATACTCGGCTAACTCAACACACATGAGCAGTAAGCACTCATTGTTGTGTTATTGAGTGGTTTTAGTTTTTGTTGGTGGTGGTCATGTCTACTTTTTCTGGGATACAGACTTATGATGTTTGCCATTACAATAAAATCTAACCTAAATATCTCAAAGAAGGAGCAAGTTTTAGCTAGAACAATAATACTCTTGGGTTTATTAGTTAGATTATCTTAAGATGCTTCTTTAATGGAACACAGTCTAAATCTAAATACTGAATGGCATGATAAATTACCTACTTTTGTTTTCAGAAGTAGCAATCAAATCATTTACAGTTTTAAACACACATAAAATTGTGCACAGTCAATAATAAATTAGTGCTTCTCCAACTATTGCATTTTTTCAAGAACTACAAGCAGATTTATGTAGAGTATAATTTAAGTTTACAAACACTTTTATTTCTACTTTCTTATTATTTATGGATTTTTGTTCCAGCCTCAAAAACAAATATTTTTAATATTATCCAAAATCACATATAAATACACTTGAAAATTAACTTTAAAATGTTAAATAATGCCAAGATTAAGGTTGATTACCAGGAATCAGAGTCAAGGAAATAAACTAGGATGAAATAGTCCAAGAGTTAGAAGAAGCATAGAAATTAAATTGGAAGAAATTGTTAAGACAAGTGATGTAGTCATAACTTGACAAATGTACAGACAATTGAGCTAAAGCTAAGAATGAGAAGAAACCACTGTGTTTAGCAATCAGTGCACTGATTTCAGTAAGATAATATTTGCTGTGAAAAATGTGAGTATAATAGCTAGATGAAAAAATACATAGGGCAATAAAGTGACCCTAAGAATTATAGATATAAAGAAGAGTAGTAAAATAGACTAGAACTAGAATGTGAGGGTACAAGGGAAAATCATGTTTTGTTGTTTTGGAAATAAAAACAGTTCATCAGCTTTCCAAGATATTAAGAAAAATTCCTGGAGAGGTATTATTAAAGATGGAAAAAATAGGAGTTAATTGATAATAAGATTTTTTTCCTTTAGAGATATGATGCAATAAAACAATAATGTACAAAAGGGTAAATGCCTGTTCCCTTTATAATGTTAAAGAGAAGAAGATGAAGGAAGCTAGACATAAATGTCGATGATGAGACAAGGTATAGATGGAATTAATGTCTAGGAGACACAATTCCTCTAGGGAACATGACACAGGACACTAGCTGAGGGATGATAGAAGAAAAGATATAGAAAGATATGGAAATACAAAGAGAGATTAGACAGAGAAAAAGAGAGAAAGAGAGACTGGTAGACAAGGGAAAAGGAGGAGAAGGAAAGAGAGAGAGGTTGGAATTAGAATGTATGCAAAAGTGGTGAAGGTTTTGAAACTGGTTTTAGGGAAACTAAAGGAATACAAAGTTGTTGCTGAATATCTTTGATGTCTCTTTTAAGTTTGAAACATAATTACTTAAGGTAATAATTTGTATATGGACATGTCATATTCTTTAATTAAATACTTTCCTCCATTGTTAGTATTATATTTTCAACCATAGAATGAGAATCTGGAAGTTTTTGTTTTTTAAATATTTAATTATAAGATGATATAAAGTAGTTTAAAAATTAAGACTAAGTCATGAAACTTAATTTGGTTAACAGAAAATAATCAGCTAGTATATTAACACTATTGAGGAACAAAACAAAAAAATTTAGATAGACTTTTGATGTGATATATAGATAAAAATATATTGATACAGATTTTATTCTACTTTAGAAGGCAATCTAAATCTATAAATATTTTCCCAGCCATGAATGATATAAATGACACATGATGACACAATATATTATATACAGTTTATACATTGTAAATTACGATCATTTGAATTAAACAAAAATTATATGCATACTATATATTAAAGGACTAGGATTTTTTCCCCAAATGGCCTCTATTCCAAATTTATAGCTCTTATTTAAGGAGTATTTTGGAAATGTTATTATGTAGCAAAGAAATATTACTTTCGTTCAAGTAATGAGAGGCCAATTCAGAATATAGAAAACATCTGTTTAAACAAAATGGCAAACATCTTTATATTTGGAAACATAAACTACCCTAATCATAGCAGAGAATATTTTCATTTTACCTCATACTAACATAATAATTAAAGCATTCTGAATCGTTATGTTTATAAAAGTCTATGTGTTTTTTAAGTCATTGCATAAATGAGTTTGTGATGGTTTGCCTGTTATATAATGAGCTCCTTAGTTCTGTTTCTAACTTTTATCCAAAATTATAAATTTTTAACTAATCAGAGAAAACCATAATCATCCATCCAGATGACATTCATAATTATTTTTGTTTAATTAGATTCTTGGTAGTTTGTTGGCTGATCACATTGCTTTGTAAATGGTAAAATTCTTCTTTCAGTAATTTGCAGCATCCTACTCACATGGCTTAATAGGACTCAAAGCAAATTCTTTCTTTAACAATTTATAGGAGAAAAAAATGGAAATGATGAACAAGAAAGTTTCAAGCTTTGGAGTCAATTATTTTATCAGATGCATTGCTAAATCATTGGAACTAAATGCAGTTTTGCTCCAGACAGATTCATGAGAAGAAAATGTTTTCCTATCATAAACTCTTCCTCGTAAGTTTGTGTTGAGGACTCATGAGATGTGGCTTTTCTGCATTCAAACAAAAGAAGAAAAACACCTTGGAAAAAAGAAAGACAAACAAGTAACAATTACAAAGAAAAGAGGAGAAATTAAGTAAAGATCGGTGGGAACATATGCTGCAGGCAGGTTTGGCAAGATGAGACAATTCCGTCTGCAAGTCTCTTACCTATTGATCACTGCAGGCTGGTCTCTGTAAGGGATCCAGGAAAATTTTGTCATGCAGAGTTGTGACTTTAGTGAGGATGGGTCTTCAACTGGAACTTGCAAATGCTCAGTATACATGTGAGGGAATAAATATCTCAAGGAACTCACTTCAATAGGCCCAGAGTCCAAAGTGGGCAGGGCTTCAGAAGCTACTTTCTTATGTTCATTTCACGCTTCAGTCAGGCAGCCACTGTGTTCAGAATACAGCAACAGAGAATCACGACTAATGAGACCAGGCGAGTTTCGGCCCTACTGCCACTCAGCCATGCGGTCATAACCTTGATCAGAGATATGACCATGATCCCCGTTGCGCGTGTGATCATAGGATGACTCCTGGAAAATTGGATAGAAAAGAAAAAAAAAAAAGGTTGTGCTTTGCATTCACTTTGTTACCGTTATAAAAACCCAATCATTGTATCTTTTATGATTTGTTAAAAGGAATCAAGGTACAAGAGCTATTGTGGCAGAAGGCGTGTGGTATTCATAAGGCACCATATAGGGAAATATAGAGGCCTAACAGTACAGCCAGCTTGCTTGATCTCTCTACCCTCCATCACTTTCTACGTGTCAAGTGTCTCTGTCCTGGTGTCTCTTCCTTGTGAGAAAACACAAAAGGCAATGAATAACCCATTATCCACATAATAAATTTTAGACTTACTTTTTGCCTGTGAAAATGAATAGATATCTTTGGAGACAATTTTAGAAGTCATAGGTTTCAGGTCCTGTTGTCACTTTCTATCTGAACTTGGGAAAGTCACTTAACCTCTTTGAGCTCGAATTACCACATCTATGAAATTGAAGTAGTAGCTAACTCACAGGGTGCTGTGGGTCAAATGCAGCGGTGTAAGTGAACAGGTTTTGGAAACCGCAAAGTGCAGTACAGTATAAGTATTCATCTGCCAATAGTTTCTCTTTTCTGTCATGACAGGTAAATGAAATTGGAACTATTTTTATGCATCATTTTCGGAAGTCAAAATACAGTTTATTCATGAGAAACATTGCCCCTAGGTGCCCAGAATTGGAGATGGACCTAGTTATTCTCATTCTTCGGTCTTTAAATAAAGTATCCATGGAGAGAGAAGTTACTGGCTGCACGGCATCCAAGGGGCTTTACTTATTTTGAGTCGGGGAACCTTATGTTATGTTAAGCATGGTGTTCCGCTCTCAATTTTAATATCATTTCTTTTTCAAGCCACAATTTAGGATTAAATGTTGAAGTTTAAGTTAAGTATGTTCACATAAGACCTTTGACTTTTTTTTGTAACAATTTAACAGCATTTAACTAGAAAATAGTCACAGATATTTTGACCCCACTGCCAATATTCTTTATTTCCTAAAGGCAAATCCATCTTCGCTTATAGAGATTCTCCTCTCTCATGCGCATGAGGAATTCTTCCATTGTCAAATCTGTTCCTGAGAATCTGATATACAGCATGGATTCATGAGGTGTGCAGATGAAAAATAGGAAGAGGAGGAATGAGGAAGAAAGGGAAGAGGGGAGGAGAACAGAGAAGGAGAACTGGAGAGGTAAAAATTGTTGATATGTACTTGAAGAATAAAATTAACTCTTTGAAAAAAGGAAATAATAGGCACAAAAGAAGAGGATAGGGCAAGAAGAGAATAAAAATCCTGTGAAATTCCACTTCTATTAGGCTTTGGATAAGTCATTGGAAATGAGAAGAAATAAAATTACAATGTATTTACTTGGTGGAAAGTAACTACCACCAATGTAAAAATGGCAAAAAGAAAAGAGGGTCTGTGGTGTACACCACTATGCCTTGAAGGCAGAGCTTTAATTTTGACTGCACTTATCATTTTTTACTTTGTGGGCTACGTCTTAGCACAAAGATGGGATATTGTATGATAGCAAGCATTTTCAGTTGACATTTTAATGTTTTCAATGAATGTCATCCCAAGTACATCAGGAGAAATTCATATATCAAAGGTTTCCTTAACTATTAAGGCAGTTGTAAGGTCCAATTTAGTGGAGAGCAAGTCTGTTTTATACAGGCTCGGTTTATAGGAGTTTACATTTTTATATTCTTTTCTTCCTCACTATAGTAATTTCATATAAAAACAAAAAACAAAAGTCTTATGAAAATTAACAGTGAATAAAAATGTATTACATTTTTCTAGAGTATATTTTATCTAAAAGTATCTATTTTATCCAATATTGTTTCTAAAATGTTTGTTTTGTAAAATTTTATTAGCTACCATTAATTGTCCTTTCCCTGCAAAGACCAATATTTCTTACATTGAATGAAAAAAAAATTTGCTTTGATTAGTTTGGGAATATAATATCACTTTGAAATTTCTTTTTCAAGCACAATGCTAATATTTTTTCAGCAACAATTGTGTGCCAAGCACTGTCTAACCA
Organism: Tonatia bakeri; assembly: GCA_004024845.1. NCBI lineage: Eukaryota > Metazoa > Chordata > Mammalia > Chiroptera > Phyllostomidae > Tonatia > Tonatia bakeri. Next base: position 101,433 of record PVIA01004845.1, on the reverse strand, counting down.
ATATATTTAAATCATTTTGTGGAACCTAAAACAGTCTTTTAATTGAATGGGAACTAGGATTTAACCACAGAACATTAATATAGACAAAACACCTTCAAGATGATAAATATATTATGTTATAATGAAGAATGACCCTTAAATATAATTCCTTTCTTTATTTTCTAAGTAATTTTTGAAAGTTATCACATCAGTCATACTGTAAGTAAAACATGTATGGAATTGTTTTGAGCTCTGAGAAACAGATAGGCACTGTGCCAATATTTTGCCAATGCCACGAATTTGAAGCATAGCATATACATTTAATTAAATCTGAGAAAAAAAATATTCTTCATTTAGTGCTATGGACCAGAGCTAAAAAAATGACCAGCAATAGCAATTATTTTGGAAAATTATTTTTCTGATGATGAATTAACATAATGATTTTTTTTTTAGAGTAAGTGGATGGGTCATAGGTGGATGGGGGTAAATAGATATCATTTTCTAGTCAATATTATATGCTTTACAGCTTGTCAAAAAAATAAATACAGCTTTCTTATAAACATTTAATATCTGAAAAGATGAAGATAAATTAAAGCCAGTCAAGAACTAGAACTTTATCTAAGCTATCTCTCAATAATTTGAAAGAGGTTTGCAGTTTGGTTTGAGAGATTAAGAAAATTGATCCTCTAAGCATTTTGATACTAAGGAAGTTCAGAAGGTAAATTTAACCTTGACTATTATTTAAGCCTTCTTTTGAAACAGTGACTTGATTTTGCTTACTTATAGAAGTTCACCTCTTTGGTTCTAAACAGACATTTCCAGTTATACTGGCTTATTAATATTGTCCTTGCTGGTTTATTCAGAAACAAAACCACTGTGAACACATTGTAAAGCAAATACTATGCAGTTAATTGCCACAGAAAAGTACTGCCAGTCAAAGGTGTTCCCTGGAACACTATTCTTCTATTAATCAAAACGTATAGGACTTTGCTGTTCTACTAATATTAAGTATTTCCTTCCATCCTTCCTCCCAGGAAGACTTCTCCACCTTATGTGGTTAGAAGGAAATGAAAAGACCATTGCAACGAATATGGGATAGAACTAGTGAAAGCAGCGAGCATTTTTTTAAAAGAAGAAAACACTATATCCTGTTCTAGTGTGTTATCTGAAAAAGGCAATTTTATAAGCATAAGGATATGAATGTGAAATATCACTTAGTAATACAAGAATCCTTTGAACTGGATTTTCTTTATCACTGGTTTGAGCACTGGCCCTCTGAGCCCACTTTTGGGATCTATAATGCTATATGCAGATACGAATGGCAGTGCAACTCATTTCGATTTAATGGTGTGTTTCTAGGGGGGTTGAAACTCAGCCTTTTCCTGTTTTCATTATGTTCATATGCTATCAATAAAATCACTTAATGATTATTGTAGAAGTGATCACCTAAAAGAATATTTTGGTTGGTGTTGCACTTAACAGTGAACTTTAATTAGGAGATTATATCAAGAATGTATAGGTGAGGGGAAAAAATCATTTCTTCCTTCTGGTTTTGAACTTGTGTTCTCTACCCCCTTAGGGACCTTGTGCTTATCTGTTTGTTCCACTATTTCTAGCATGTTGAATCTCATTTTCTTATCTTGTTGCCTTTAAACCTTCTTGCTTCCATAGAGCTGCTATATTATTCCTTCCTCCCCCCTTTATTCTGATATTGCCTGTCACAATATTCTTACCATCCTTTACTTATTAATTTCTATTACAGTCTGGGATCTGAAAGTCCAGACATTAAGAATCCTTAATAATGTTCTTCTTAGTCTAAATGGTCTCTTTCAATTTTTAAAATTTAGAATATTTGAAATTTTGAGCAATTTTGAGCTATTGATCATGCTCTCTTTGCTTAAAAGATTTTATTTCATTATATCTATGGAAATATACATGGCACTAAATTTTCCTGGTTTTTCCAAATTCTCTAATTCCTTCTTTTCTGAAAGTAATTATCTACACTCTTTATTTTTTCCTCACAATATTCTTAGAGAATTACTTTCATCTCTAGCATTGACCTTTCTACTACATAAGTTGCAAAGATTTAATTACTTACTAAGAATTTGTACTTTATTGTTTTGTTGTCATTTCAAACTCAACTCTGGAAAGCCAGTAACAGTATTCCTTGTCAAACTAGTTCCTGTTTCTCTTCTATTTGTCTTATCAGCTCAGAGCTATCTGTGGTATCTTGCTTACTCCCATATCTCACTACCGCCCTACCCTGTCTATGCTAACTAAAAATTTCAACAAACTCTTTTTATTTAGCACTTTCTTCATGTTTCATTTACCCCAACTCTAAATATGGCACATATTAGTCCTCCTCAATGGTATGAGGTAAATTATGTAAAGTCAAATAACTTTAAAGTGAAATACAATGGTCACTAGTACTTCCAAATTTGTCTCCCTGCTTCCTGTCTCTCTATTCAAACACACCCTGCTTTAACCGCTTAATTTCCAGAACAAAATCACAATACAAAATAATCAATCCCACACTTGAGTTTCAATAATTTCTACTGTAATTCTTGGAAGTGTTACTTAAGACTCCCATAATAAACACCAACCTGCTTGCCTTAGTCATGCTTGTTCCTGACAAAACCCTCATCTGTACATTATAAGCAAATCTGTCGTCTTCCTTATCAGCCTGTTATGAAATCATGTTTACATCATTCTCCATGACTTCACTTTTCCATGATGTTTCTAAATTCTTTTATCACACATACAAAGTCCCACCTCTTTGTATTTAATATATAAAATAAGCAGTTAACATGTATGGCACATATCATTTAGTGTTTTCTATGAGTGTGTTTCGAATATCACCTTGATTTTATGTTTCTTGCGGAAAATAAAAATTTTTTAAATTATTTTGTTTCCTCATGATGTCCTTGAACAGTTGACTTTATGAAAACATTATTTCACCATTAACTGATATATTACTTTGAACAACAAATGCCCTACTTTTGTGTAAAACCAAAAATCCTATAATTGTATTTACAAATCCATTCCAAAATTGTAAAATAGTAATCAATTAGTATTATATTAAAATGTATTTAAATAACAAGTAGTATAAGAATATAACTATAATACTTATTTTAGTTTATATAGTGCAAAAATTATTCTGCCAGCATATTTCTTTACTAAAATTAAGAAAGTTTTGTGAGAAAGAGGAGGGAAACAGTCCACAGCTTCCCTGCTGAAAGAAATTACCAGAATTTTTTAAAACTGGCCATTCTTTCTTGATTTACCAAGATGAAATGCAGAAAAGGACTGAAATAATTCAGGCCAACTGATGATGATGCCTGAGTAGATTATTATTGGGGATAGTATGCACTCCCAGTGTTAGCACTTGGCAAAAGTATGAGCAGGGGCGCGTGGGTGGACCGGGATGAAGCTATTCCTACTAGTAGAGAAAGAGCTTAAAGTTCTTACTTCATTAATAGAGGATCACTGACATCTTCTGAGAATATGATGGACAGAATACTAATTTTTTGTCATTTAGATTTTTCTTAACAAAAGTATACATTTTTTTAAGTACTGTTTCTCCTTTGAAGCACTCTCTGTACATCTTTAAAGCAAAGATCCTAATTAATTTCTAATACTTTTCTCAGAATAAAATTTAACAGTGGCTATATAATGATTTTACCTTAAACAAAAAGATTTTTCATAATTGTATATGCCATGTACTATTACCAGTATTTAATTTATATTAGCTTATTTAATACCAATAGCAGTCCTATAAAGAATATTTTACTGTTATTAATTCTAATAAAATTACTGTATTGAATTTTGTGTCATTTCCCCAAATGATTTCACCATTAAACAAAATATTTAAAGTGCTATTTTTACTTGCTTTTATAATTTTAATCCTGGAAATCACTATAAAATACAACAATACCAAACAGAAATTTAAAAAAAAAATTATCCCTGAAGAGAGGTGTACAAAAGATTCTTTTAAATAATTTGGTCTTAAATGAATCAGTCATCCTGGTGTTTGGCACAGTGTAGAAAATATTCATTTTCAGACGTAAGAACAAGAAGTCCCAAGGGCAGATTGGTTATGGGATATTTTGCAAATCAGCACTACACAGTTCCCCTGTAGAGAATATGTGTTATGGAAGAAACAAGCTGTTTACATTTTCCAAATTTTAACATATTTTCACCTTACTATTTTTCTAATTTAATAAGCTATAGATACATGAAACACATAAAGATGTTTATATAGAGGTAGGAAGATAAAAGAGGGAAAACTAATGTATCTAAAAATAATTGCACTTTTGCAATTTGAAACAATAGATTTGTATGATGATATTCTGACTTATAAATTTCTGTATAAAAATTGTACAAGTCTGAAAGTCCTGTATTGCATGGAGTGATAGAGTCTTATTTGTGATGAGAGGCATCAATAATCTATGCATTGGTAGATGTTTAAAGGTATTAATGATATGTGCCACCCTTTCATATACAGTGTTAGCTTGTTTTTACAAAGTTCCATTTTGAAAATAATAATATACAATAGTAGTCTTTGAGTCTTTTAATATTCTGTGTACCTGAAGATTACAAAGTATTGTAGTTCATATAATGTTTGAGGATACAAAAGCACATATGAGAAGAATGTTAAGGATGATTTCGCCTAGAGCTGAGCTGTCCAAAATAATAGCCACTAAGCACATGTAACAAAATAAATGAGTCTTTCAATTACTAAATATTAAATAAAAATAAGCATTCTGTTACTAAATTTTGCTCACTTCATTTAAGTCTTCAATAACCGTATGTGGCCAGTAGCTGCTGTCCTGCACACTAAGGGCCTTGGGCATCGCCTTCACTGCCGGAAGTTCAAGTGGACAGTGATAGTTTAGGGTAATATTATTTAAAGTATAAGATTTATACTTTATTGAACAAGTCTTTTAAGAACTATGAATATTTACACATAATGCAGAATATAAAATTAGAATGCATTAAAACATAATAAACTAATATATCAGCATACTTTCTTTTTATGCTAATTGAGGTTTTGCTATGGATATATATATACTTTTTAAAAAATTTTCTTTATTCTATCTTATATATATGCATTAACCCCTCTGCTCATGCAGTATCACAAAATATGTAAGTTTTACTTAACATCATATTTTATATTTGAAATATCACTCAGTTTTGTACTAAACAATCCCCAGAGAAGTATTTTTATAACCTATAGCTTTTCAATAATTGAAAATATTTTGTCAAAATTTCTGAACTAATATTAACTGAGAAAAATTGGACCAATAGAAATCCTGCTTTTAAAGTTCATCATTCCGAATTATTGAAGCACACTAAGATTAAATTGGACTTAAAATTGGAAAAGTACTCCTATTTCCTGCTTCTAGCTTAAAAATAGCCAAAGGGATTTTGCTTAAAGTTATGAGTCGCTGGAATCCAGGAATTTTTATGAATGTCCGAAGATTATCTTAACTCTAATATTTACAACTTTGAATGTAAGTTAGAAACCAAACACTAGAAGTGGAGCCAAAAGTGGAAGTGAGACAAGGATAGCCACCTCATGACCAAGAAATCATTGTCTCTTTATAGTTTTCCGTCTTTAAATCTATCATTGGGTAGTCTGAGTGGACTAAATTCTCTACTAATCCAGTGAATACCACAAATTCAACCTGTATCTTTTTATCAAAATAAATGTAAATATATAGATAAAGTAGATATACAGACAGAAATGTAATGTGGAATGGAATTTGTCTTTAAGGATAACATAATAAATGCCTCAAGTTCTGGAAATGGCACTAAACTGTCAGGTGCCTTCTTTTTTTCCCTCCAGAGTGTCCTGAAACTCACCACGACACTGTCCTGTGTCTCTTACACTCACAGTCCCCAACAAGCCCATATAGGATAATGCTGGGAAGAAAAGGGGAATAACTGAGATAGTGAAGGTGTAGGCCTGTAATAAAATATCTGATATTTCTCCTTTTCTCTCTTTGTCATGGCATTCCTGGAGTTTGGAAGTCATGTTATAGAATATGTACTACAGAAAGTAGGAGCTTAAGGGGCTATATCATGAAGATTCATGCCTAAATTATGAAATTATGACTCTGAAACATCCTTGAAAGTTTCTAAGAGAGTTTCAAGATTGTGCCATAGGAAATATATAAAATTTAAATTCTTGTCCAATAGAACAGCAATTGCAAATGTATTTGTCCCTTTATTTCTATGCTTCCTCTCATAACTTTTGATTCAGTCCTAAAAGAATCAAGGTGGATCCTAACTTCTTGTTTGCAGGGAATCCCTAAGCAAGGACTCAAACAAGAGGTGGGTGGGGCAGGGCAGGATTTGGAGACTAGAAACAATCGTACATTATAATGAATTTTTAATGGGGATATGACAAGCCATTTTAATTCCTGAAAGTTACTTGAGAGCTAGAGAATTTTTTTCTGAAATGCTGTCATGGAATAGAGAAGAGACCAAATTGATTATGTTTCAAGGCAAAGGTTGCAGAAAAATGAAGATGTTTCTTCTGATTGTTCCCTCAATGAATTTAAACCTTTCAATAAATTTGTTATATGTGTATAAACCAAACACTTTTCTAGATGACTGTCTCAGAAATGAGTGTCATTAGTCAAAATGGAAGGTGACAGAGATGGTGAATGACTATTGGTGATTCATCACTGTCACAAAGGGAAGAAGACTCCCTGACAGTTTATAGGATAGGTTTTCCAAGTCCATTCAAACAACTTTTCTTTAACTCTTCCCAGTTTTAACATCATTTTCTTTGATAGAGAAGTTGAACAGCTGCTTTTTCATTAATATTACTTTTTTGTTAATATTATACTATTTATCTTAGAAATATGTCTGACTTTCCCATTTTTTCTTTTCGCTTTTACTGCTAACATAATTGAAAGATTTTGTTGTTTATTTTGTTGCTGTTTATTTCTTATTTTTCCCCTCAGATCTTAGCTTACACTAGGATATATTTTCTTTCTATCTTTTCTTGTGAAGTTTTGTTACCTTTTGTTACCTATACTTTGTACGTGTTCTTCAAAATTATAAGCTTACTAGAAATTTCTATGTGACTGAATATTTCTGACTAATCATACTTTTTTTCAGTTCCATGAAATCACAGATAATTACTTCAGGATAAGTTTAACTACATCCTACAATTTAGATGCATTTTTTTAAAATCTATCATTACATGATTAACCTTTTATTCATTTATTTTTTGGTTTCCTGAACTATAGGGTGTATATGATGCCAAGAAATTCTTTTTCAAAAATATTTATGAACTGTAATGCAATTATAAATCTTTTCCAAATTTCTAGTCAATTCCACTTCACTGAGCAGCTATTTAATATTAGTTAAAATGCAAAATCCTATATTTTTATTTTGGAAACTGTGACTAACAAAAAAAGTAAAATAAAAAAGTTGAAATCCTCTCTTGTTCATATTTTATGCATGTGTCAGATTCACAGCCTCTATTCACAGAAGGTAGTCCTCTGCATTTTCACAAGGTTTCCAGATGTTTCACACTTTAAATTAGCTAACGGAATATTAATCCCTCTTCTTCTGCTCCCTGGCTTCTGTAGGTACTTCAGGAATGTGTATATATTTACTTAAAAAAAAAAACCAGTCACACTCATTTTCACTTAGTAAATATATTTGGGGGGATAAATTATACTTTACTTTGGGCCAAATGAGGGATTGGTTTTGATAAATATTCTAAGGATGATTATGATACCTTTATATATTCTCTGTAGAGCACACAGTTCCTCCAAACAAAATAAACATGTTAATTTGTATAATTATCTCTTTTTGATATAGTTGTATTCAATGTTTTTATTATTATAGTTTTATCACATTCAACTTATATTTCTAAGAAGCTATTGTTGTGAAAAATATGCAATTTGCAAGTTTAAATTTCAATACCAAAAAGCATTGAATCCTTTCATTTAATACAATTTTGCTATATGACTTGATTACTTAATATATTATCTACATTTAATTGTACTGATTATATTTTAAAATTTTAAATTCAATAAAAAATAGTTTATTGTATTTAATTGAATAATGTGATTTACTTTTCTACTTGAAATATTTGTGAAATTCTACTATATCAGTTCAAATAGTCTAGTGAATTCACTTTTTAAAATTTTATTAAATATTTGAGTGACAATGATTAATAAAATTATATACATTTAAAGTGTACAATTCTTTTTTTAAGATTTTATTTATTATTTATTTTTAGAGAGGGAAAGGAGGGAGAAAGAGAGAGAGAGGGAAACATCAATGTGTGGTTGCTGGGGGCCGTGGCCTGCAACCCAGGCATGTGCCCTGACTGGGAATCGAACCTGCAATGCTTTGGTTCGCAGCCCACGCTCAGTCCACTGAGCTACATCAGCCAGGGCTAAAACTCTTGATATATGCTGAAAATCTTTATTCTAGGTGTGATAAATCTTCAATATTTATTATGGCCTTTCATGCCAACATTTTTCCTCTCCCTTTACACAGATGTCATTTTTAGAATAGTTTTAGTTCATAGCAAAATTGAACAGAAAGTTCAGAGAGTTCCAATATACCTCCTTCTCCTCACCCCACCCCCACACACAACTTTTCCACTATCAACATTCTGCACCAGAGCATTACATTTGTAACACTCAATAAGTGTACACTGACACATCATTCTCACCTCGAGTTCATAATTTACACTCAGGTTGACTCTTGGTGTGGTGTGTTCTTTGGGTTTTCAAAAATGTATAATGATAAGCATCCAACATTTTAGTATCATAGAGAAGAGTTTCACTGACCTAAAAATACTCTATGCTCTGACTGTTCATCTTCCCTCCCCCTAAATCACTGGTAACCATTAGTCATTAAGTATCTTCTTGGCTGTATCTTTTCCGGAATGTCACATAGTTGGAATCACACAATATGCAGCCATTTCAGACTGGCTGAGAAACATGCTCTTAAGTTTCATCCATGTCTTTTCATGGTGTGATAGCTCACTTCCTTTTAGTGCTGAATAATATTCCACAGATAGATAATAGGTAGATAGATACTAGTTTTTATTAACTTTGTTATTATCTTTCATTATTTAAAGTGCATGAAAGGATTTTTTTTAATTTGAATTCTTTAGTTTTGGCATAATGCTTTAGCTACTTATCTCTGTTTTCAAATGCTCTTTCCAATTGCCTATACTTATAAATGAAACAGTTTTAAATATTTCTTTCAGGTGCAAGGAAGCAGTGGAAGTTATCTGTGCAGCACCTTTCCAAATCCCATACTTCCTTTCAAAAAGATCTTCAGTTTTACTAACTGTATCACTGTCACCTCACTTCCTTTGTTAATATTGATTTAAGAATGGACACCAAGATGAAAAGGTGGCAAATTAGTCCAAGATTAAATTTAGATTCATTATATCTTGTAGTATGAAATTAGATCCATTATATAAAATATTCTCATAAATAGAGGCACTGGGAGAGATAGACTTGGATTTGACTGGTTGCTGTCCTATTTGCACAAGATAACTAGACATGCTATAGATACCTTTCTTTGTTGCGGACCCAGAAAGACATCACAACTGCACATACATATTTAGAATAGAAAACTGACATCACAAGATGTGTGAATAATGATTATGATTTAAATATGTGCTATCCTTTAAACTCTGATGTTCATGCCCCAGCATCCAAGGACACAGTATTTACTAATCTTTAGCAATTGCAATCTTTAAGCAGATTTAAGTGAAGTCTTCAGGCACTTTTATGTTTCCTTCTTTATGCTCTCCTATCACCTTGTTCATAGCTCTTCTATAACCCTGTCTGCAATTTTGGGTCTTATGCTTGTGTCTCCCACTGGACACTGAGTCCCTGAAGGTCAGTTCCTGTCTCTTCACTTGTATAGCCTCAGCACCTGGCATGATGCCTCATTGAAAAATGAATAAACATTGACAGAATGACTGACTAGTGAGATGGCATATTCAGAAGTTTCTGTAGTTAGGAGCAGCTTAGCTTGAAAGCCTATTTGTTTGCCTGAGCCCAAAAGAGATCTCTGTAAGAGATCAATGAGAGAACTATGGCTATGATGGCATGGGTCTTGATATTTTTTGCTTATTTTAAATTATCTTTCTTGTATGTTTACATTTATAACCATCCCTTTTATTGTACTTCCTACATGGAGAGTAAAACCTAAACCAAAGCAAATAAAACCTCTTATGGTCAAACTAAAATAATCATGCTTAACTAACTAGTGTCATTTTTTAATGTGATGAGCTGATTTAACTTGCCCTGAGGCTATGCTTTTAGGTCTGTGAGAGCTCTAAGGGTTAGAGCGTACAACCAGAGGAGATCCTATAGTACCTGAAAACCGGTATCAGTTTAATATTAGTATTAGAAATCCAGTACTAGATAGGAAGTGCAGTATTTTTCATTATAAATAGTTACTGTAAATGTAGGTTACAATATATTTTATGGTAATTCTTTCCCATTGTTAAATGATTTATGGAAAAGCTGAGGAAAAAAACTTATTTGGAGATAGTGACCTTAACAAAGCATTATAATTTTGAATCAAATTTTCCTTCAAAACTATCAGTTTTCCTTTCATCTAAGAGGCATTTTACAAAGCAGACATCTTTGGGGGCACATAGTTGAAAACAACACAAGAATACTACTACTACTAATAATAAACCTACAATGTGCTTTTACTGCTGGAATTTTTACCAACAGTTTCGGGTTAATTCCACCATATTATCATCATTATTGAGTAAAACACGCAGCACTTTCCCAGGGTGGCAATGACACCTGCTGACAACGCTGGTCAGTCTTAAGTTTACGGATTACTCAATTCAATCAACAACCTGCTATGAATTGACTTCTAATGTCAGTTTTTTTTTTCTGTCCACTTTTGGGGCATATCATAGAAAGATATTCCTCAATTATCAAGATTCTGTTTATTCTTCGGAAAAACTGAAAGACTATAAGCTAGAAGATTTTAGCAGGAAAATCTTTGTTATTTACTTTTATAAATATATACATAATTACATTATTATGTATATATTTCATGTATTTTGAGAAATATGTAAGGAATCATAAATCTCAGTCAAAATTTATCTTGAATGTTGCTTATATAATCAGTCCATCATTTAAAATAATAAATCCCTAACTTTGAAAGCTGATGCATTCTCTGAAACTACTTGATAATCAATTATATTTTTGATATTATTACAAATTTAAGTATTATTATTATTAGTCCAGAAAACATTGCTACTGATAATCAATTACAAAGAGTTAAAAGTCTATGATTATTTTTGTTATGTTTAAAGTGTTTGCTATGTCTTCCTATGTTGAGTAGGTGTGCACTATAAAGTTGAAATGCAGTGTTTGCATACTAAATAATTCTAAAATGTAAACTCCATTCTTTAATATTGGTGTGTTTTAAGTGATACCAATTGTGTGTGTCTATGATTCATAGCTCTGAGCTGCTCTCCTTTTCCAGAATGATGTAGTGACAATGTCCTGTTCATTCTGAATGTTGCATTCATAAGGGTGTTGTGATTAGACATCACTGTAAATCTATGTTATTGGACTATATTTCCAAACAAAACATTTGCAGAAACAGTCATCCCACATTCCATACTCAAAACACAACACTCGCCTGAAGGTCAAGTAAAGTCAACATTAAATTATAGATTATGTTATTGAAAGATCAAATGAAACCAATAATTTTGAAATATCTTAGTAAAAGATTTAATGTATTCATGTTTCACTCCAGAATTCCTGATCATTTTAAGAGCTCTGGTAGAACTGTAAAACAAACAACATTAGGGGAATATATGAATACTTGAGATTGTCTTTTCTGATGAAGTACAGGAAATATTCAGGACATTGTTGGTTTATATTATGCCTTTAGAAAGTATGTGGTGATATTAACAATGTTGCACTTTACTTCAAAATAAACATGATTCATTTATGATCACTTATTGAGTTTGTACTCATTGTTGATACAGAGAAACGTAATCTGTTTCAGTAGAATAAGTTGATCTACTATTCTTTATCTTTTCTTCCTTTGCTTTTTTTTAATGTCAAAAGGTCCCTTTCATTGAAATAAACAATACTTCTTTATTTCTTTTTGCAATAAGCTGACGTGATGGAGAGCTCAAGTAATGTCTATCAAATATTCTTACGTAATATCCCATCAGTTTTGTATTCTCTATTTTAATTTTCTCTATTCATAAGGCTTTAAAAGGAGGTTATACACTATGTAAAAACATGCCCAAATCAGTAACCTATGACTGTATTACAATAAACTCTCTAAGTGTGAAGAAATAGGGAAAATAAATTTAGTTCTCTTGAAAGGTGTGACTTGTTCTTGAGTATAGTTTGGGCTTTATAAACATTAACCTAGATATTTCTCTAAAATGTAGAAATATATTATTTTTGTTAAAAGTGTTTGAACATAAAATAATAACTTTCTGAATGCCTGTTCTTTCTTTATGTTGATAGCAAATTTGCAAGATGTCAAGAAAAAAAAGATTTTTAAGTTACAATGTGATCAAATAAAAATAGCCATCAAGAAGCACCTTACTATCATATGGAAACTTTCTTTCAATAAAATAAATAACCTGAAAAAATTAATAAATGTACAGTAACTTGACAGGTAAAATAAATTAATTTTGTTTAAAAAACTGGATGCACCACACGTAGGCTCATTTATCTTAACCCCAAGCCTGTGTTTTACACCACAATGACATCCATTCATTTTACATTCTGGTGCAGTGCTGAGCACGGGGAGCGCCGCACTCGTTCCTCATCTAGAACCATGATCTCACTTCCCAATCACGCTTCTTGGGAGGCTCATTCAAGAGTAGCAGTGGACTAACATCGGAGCTTTAATTAAAGAGCAATACATATGAGTGCTCTGAAGGAAGTGACTCTGTGTTCCTCACATTTTAAGGTAAATTAGGCGAAGGCATGATCTTAATTAACATTCGCTGCCCATAAATATTCTAGTCTTTCAGTTTGTTGGAATGTTCTGCAATGATATATAATTTACTGTTGAAGAGTGTGTGGTGGCAGAGACGGTGGGGAGGAGTAAACTAATATACTTCCTTTGTGAACAATAAACTAATTAAAAAGATAAGATGTAATCTATCTGCAGGTTTCCTTTAACCACGTGACCTCCCTTTTACTTTTTTACAATTATCATAAAGATGCCATTCTCACAAGGTACTTTTTACATCAGTTCATTGCTATGCAGCACAACCACCTCTGAAAGGTAATGTTCACTTCGCAGATGAAGAAAGCAAAGAATAAAGAGACCTGCTCTCTTGCCTAGGGTTACATTATAAGTTAGTGGCGAAATGTGTATTAAAATTCAGGTCTCCAGAGCCCCAGTGTTTTAATTAGCTTGATAATCCATGCTAACTTTCATGATTGTTAGGGCTTAGGTTTTGGTATTCTTTAACATTATTCTCAACACCTATGAAAAATGGCTGCCCTTCATAAGGTTAATGCAAACTATGAGTTACCCCAATTATGTAAACGCTAATCTTTGTAACTTATCTACCCCCAGGGTGCTTAATGCTGTGTGGGCATGTATTTTATTTCTTATGGAAAAGAGCTTTCACCCACTTCTATGAGCACTTTCTTTTACACTATTAACAACAAAAACAAAACCATTAATTGAATGCTACCACATTTAAATGTATAATGAAGATATAATTATCTTAACTATATTAGTAAAGAAATTAATGTTCAGTGACTTGTCCACAGCTGCATAGCTAATAAGAATTAGAATGGGAATTTAATTCTGAGACTTATTCCAAGTATCACAACACATGATCTTTGTGTGTAAGGTTGATTGTTTTAAAAAATGTGATATTACTGGAAAAATTAAATCAATAAATGGATTTGAAGATGTATACATTATATCAAATTCATTTGCATATTATTTTTGTCCTAAACCCATCTTCACTTAATCATGATTTGTATTCTACACTTTATTCATTCCTTCATTCACTTTTAGCCATTTGAAAAATATTTAGTTAATTGCTGGGGGCATACAACCATAAAAAATTATTTTAGTTATGCTATTATGGCCTTTAAAAAATGGCTAAAAAGATAATACATTAAAGTGAACTGACTTTAGATAGAGTGGTTAAAAAAGAATTCTTCTCCCAGGATATATTATATTTAAACTAAGTGACAAAGAAAGAGACAGAATTACCATAATGAGAATGAGAGAAAAATATTCTAGCAAGGACAAAACATAGACTAAATCTTCATCATCATTATTCTTATACTCTGGAGGAGGAGACAAACAAGAAACACAATAAATAAGTAAAAAACATAGGGAGGTAGGGAAGTCATTTGTTTAGGTAGGATATTATAGAAAATCTCGCTGAGAAGGGATGTGGATAATTCCTAAACACAATGAGGTGCGAAGCCTAGAGGGTCTCTGGGAAAGATGTTCCACACCCGGGTAACAGCAGACACAAAAGCTCTGAAGTACAAGTGCACTTAGTGTGATAAAAACACCATTAAGGAGTTTTAAATAAGGCGGTGACAGTATCTGATTAGTAGTTAAGAAGATAACTTTTGTGGGATTTGATGAATAGAGGGGAAAACTCAAGAATGGAATAGGTATGTAATCAAAATGGTTTTGTACAATTCAAGGAGAGATGATTATGACCACATCAGGCATTGGAGATGGAGTAATATGCTATATTTTGGAGGTGCTATCAACAGGCCATACTGGTTATTTGTTATGATGAGTTAAAGAAAGAGAGAAATCATTAATGACTGGTTTTTCAACCATTGGTGGGGAACCTTTACTGAATGAAGGAAGACACGATATTGAGTTTGAGGAAATAATAAAATGTTCTATTTACTCCCCTACTAAATGTGAGATGTCTGTAAAATTTGAAGATGAGATTTCAAGTAGGCAGTTATGGATCTGACATAAAATTTGTGTTTTGTCATCATCAAATGATATTTAATTAAATTTATAGGCTCTCCATTTTTTACAACTCTCTTCAGCACAAACTTAGAAATGTGTTATGTATTTATACATTAAACTTAAGTGTGAAATTCTAATGATTGTTAAACTAATTTACTCAGAAGCAAAATGTAGTTCTAGTTTTGCAAAAATAGATTCACAAGAGATTATTTTGTAGGAAGTTCAATGCTTTCTAATTAGAATATCAATATAACCATCAACAGAATTTGCACAGAAATATCACAAAAAACACTAATAAAATTGAAAACTAGTATCTGGCTTGTACTTGATTACTATGCTCCATATGTTATCAAAGACATATGATCTTGAGCTCACTGACAAGTGTAATCTGAAGTCCAAGATGGCAATATAGAAGATATAGCTTGAATGGCAGAAAGATCTATCAAGGGTTACAAGTTAGAACTGCCTCTTTACAATCTGATGGTGTGTTCTGTGTGTCAGGTGCAGTGTTTTGAAAATGAGGCATTGCATGTCATTGACTGGGTGTGCCTTTCTAGATAATCTCAGGTGCCACCAATCGCTACTGTGTTTAGCATTAAGCTGTTTGCCTGGTTTTTGACACCTTTTTACTTTTTTAAATCTGCTCTGGACACTTTTGACATCTATCTACCTTTATGTTAAGAAGAACTGACAAAGCACTCTACATGCTGATTCTTTAAAATGAGCCATTATACAATTTCTTTAGCTGAATTGTGCTTTCATGTTTCCATGAGTCTATGCTGAAAGATAGTATAAGAGATATACCTGGGGCCCTCGCTGGTGTGGCTCAGTGGATTGAGTACTAGCCTGTGGACAGAAAGGATGCCATTTTGATTCCTAGTCAAGGCACATGCTTGGATTGCAGGCCATGTCCCCAGTTGGATATCTATATATCTATATCTATATCTATATCTATATCTATATCTATATCTATATCTATATCTATATCTATATCATCTATCTATCTATATCTATATCATCTATAGAGAGAGGCACTAAGGAGATATATATATATATATAAGCATTAAAGATATATATTTCTGTCACCCAGTTTCTGGTACCAGACTCCCAAAATTCTTATAATTTGCTGAGTGATAACAGCACTAAGGGCACCTTTTATAATATTCCTCTGAAACTTCCTGGATGATAGCGACATTTTCTGTTCTGATGAGGTGACTTTGGTGTGCTCCTAGGTAGCTTCTGGGCTGGTCACCAGAATGACCAAGCCATGATTAATAAAACTTGGAACTTCTAGTTCCACCTGTCATCCTCTAGGAAGGGGGGAAAGGTTGGAGGCTTTGTTAGTGATTGATTGTGCCTGTGTGATGGAGTCTCTATAAAAATCCCCAAAGAATGTGGTTTGGAGAGCTTTCAAGTTGATGAACAAAGTCCCATGCCAGAACTATGTTACACCTCAGCTACAAGGGAAAAGAAGCTCCTGCTCTGAGGACCCTTCTGGACCTCATCCTGCATATGTCTTTATCAGACTGTCCATCTGTGTCTCTCATTGCAACCTTTATCATACAACAAACTGGTAAATATAAGTAAGTGTTCACTTAAACCCTATGAACTGTTTTAGCAAATAATCAAACCCAAGGAGGAAGGTCATAGGAACCTTCGATTTATACCCTGTTGGTGAGAAGCACAGGTGACAACCTGGGGCGAGTGATTAATGTGTAGAGTAGACAGTGAGGAGTCTTGTGGGACTGAGCCCTTAACCTGTGGGGTCTGCACTAACTTTCATTAGTGTGAAATAGATTGGATTGTAGGACACCCAGCTTTTGTTGTAAAGAATTGCTTGATGTGCACAAAACCGGCATATCTGGTGTCAGAAATAAAGTACTGCGATAGTAGTGTGATCCCAAAAGAGGAACACGTGGGGGGTTTCCGAAACAGTCAGGGATGGTAAATATCAAGACTCTGCTGGGCGGAACTCCACATCCTCTGTGGACTCTCACCCTTGTGCATTCTCCTCCCTTTGAATATGAGTGGGGTCTGTAGAGATGAGATTTTGCAGATCTAATTAAGGCCCCAAGTTAGCAGATCTTGGGATAGGGAGATTACCTCAGTGAGTCTGACTTAATCATGCGAGCCTTTTAAATATGGATCTAGAGGTCACAGGCAGAGGGAGTCAAACACTAAAAGGGTGAGAGGGATTCAGCTTGAGTTATAGTCTCTGTTCTGGCTTTGAAGATAGATGGGGCCACGTGACTAGGAAGACGTGTGGACTCTACGAGCTAAGAATAGGCTGGAGCAAGAAGCTAAATTTGTCCAAAAAGTAAATGAGCTTGAAAGCGCATTTTCCCCCTGGAGATTTTAGAAATTAACAAATCCTGGCCAATACTTTGATTTTATCTCGTACACCTGAGCAGAAACCTAGCCACACCATGGCTGGAATTCTGAAATAAAGAGATGTGAGCTAATAAATAGGTGTTCTTTTCAGCCACCATGTTTGGGATAATTTTGGTATACAGTAAAAGAAAACAAATACAAACTATTAGCTCAAGAACTGTAAAGGATCTGAAATTTTACACTGCTTGCAACCTCACATTGAACATAACCACTGTTTCATGAATGCTGGTAGGAGAGATGAGACTCCTACACCATAGATATGGCCTTCCTACTTGCAACAATAGCAGTAACCAGAGTATCAGGATCTGTGCAGGTTGCCTGAACCCCAGTTCCCACAGGGCAATGCAGAGAAGGGCAGGTGATTGGGCCTCTCTGCACACACAGTGGGTTCTGCTATAAGAAGGGAAACTCCAGGATAGGAAACAAAACCTTTTCCAATTGGCAGCAAGCCTGTGTGACCTAAACCCAGAGGGAGACATTATCTTCATTAAATTCAATAGTATATAGACATGCCCTTTGCTTCTAAGATGGGCACTATATCTATTTTCTAAGGCTGCTTTGTATACAAATGCTGTCAGTGATGAATGGAAGTAGAAGAGTTTTTTCCCTATATCTTAGGCCTACACTTTCTTTCTTGTATGGTGGTAGTTATTAACAATATAGCATGCATCCCTTAAGAAATACGCTTGAGTAAAGCATGGTAATCAACAAAGTACTATAGGTGAACATCTATAAACTGTAAGACTTCAAATTTTACACAAAACAAACTCACCATCTGGTCTTAAAACAAATGTATCATCTACCCTTTTCATATGTGTGCAAATGTATGGTACTCTTTAATTAGCCTCACTCTTATTTCAAGTTTATATTTCTAACTTTGTTTTTCTCACTTTTCTTCCTTCACTATTTCTAATTCATATTCAATTCATATCTTCATTGTATAGTTCTAAATTCTTCAAAACATCAGAATAATTGTTTTTAAGCTAAATCAACTAAAATAAAATTGGTTTGTAAGAAGGTAAGAAATAGACGAACAAACAGAAAGGATATTTTTGCGAGGCCTGTGATTGGCTGCAGGGTTGAGCCCCTAGACTGAATTCCCTGAAGTTCCTCATAGCTTTCAGGACCTTGTTGCAGGATATGTTCTATGAAGGCAATTTTTTAAGGAATATTAGATATTTTTAATTTTGCCATGGTTAATTTTAAATCTCTGAGTAACCTTTACATCTGGTCAGGGTTCAGAGCCGCACCACACATAACTGACAGAAAAGAGGTGCTCCTTTTGTACTGGTTGGACAAACTGAGTTTTCACACCCACCCCTAAAGCAACTGCTGTGGAAAGAATTGGGCCTATTCACATAATTCTAAATTGCTGCCAATTCAGGAGCCAGACTTCGTAGCAGATGGGATGAAATTAGCTGATAAATTTAGACCCAGCAGGGACCCACTCTGGATGTGGATTCCACTCAAAGCTCAATGGCTGCCGAGTGGGGAGAGGGAAGACAGTGGAAGAAGGGGTGCAGAAACCCAGTCCACACAGCTGCGATTTCGGTCGAGGCAGGGGTTATTAGCCCTACCTCACACAATAAGGGACTGAGGACCAAAATGCAATTGATTTGACCTCAATCTCATGGTGGTGGCAACATCAGATTTTCTGACTGCAGGTCCATTGTTCT
This sequence comes from Tonatia bakeri, assembly GCA_004024845.1. Taxonomy (NCBI): domain Eukaryota; kingdom Metazoa; phylum Chordata; class Mammalia; order Chiroptera; family Phyllostomidae; genus Tonatia; species Tonatia bakeri. The sequence goes on along the minus strand of PVIA01004845.1, from coordinate 82,414 downwards.
TGTCCCTATTTTCTATTCTCTTGTGGCAGGTTGAGTGAATTCATCTGACCTATTAACGAAAGTGAGTTTGGAAGGAGAAACAAAGGAGTAATAATGAGGTGATGAATAGGCTCCTTTCAGGGAAAATAAAATAAATTTTCAAAGAAGAAAACACCTAGAAAGAGGAACCCTGGTTTTGATTTCGTAAGATAATGTTTGACTTCTCCACGAATTTGCTTAGGTCAGGACCTTCAACTACTCAAGAACTCCTTGGTCGATTAAAAAATCTCTGCTATGAGAGTACTTTTGCAGATTCACTATCCCACTGTGACTCTTCCCAGAACAGCTCAGACTAAAACAAAGAAAACAAATTCCCATGAAAACTTAACTGAAAGGTCACGGAAAGGAGAGGCAGAACTCATTAATTTTTTTTTAGGGCCTGAGGGTTCATTCTTTAAAATCTGTGCCACATTGGCACGTGCAGTTTGCATGATGATTTTCTTTTGTTTCAAAGCACACCCACTCCAGGTTGCAATACCCTGATGCCTGCCTGCCCTTTGCCTTCTTGTCCTGGAATTAGCTGAGGTTACCTTGTAAATTCAGAAGCACATTTCTTTGTGAATCACCCAAGGTGGACCTGCCTCATGACAGATTTTGCTCCTTAAATAATGTTAGAGTAGTTGTTTCCTATCTGAATTGTGGGCAAATACATTGAAACAACATATATTAAACGTGTGTTAAATTTTGTTATTTCATTTAAAGTGAAGAAAAAAGTGGAAAAATGATCCCTAACTTATACCTGTAAATTTAAGAGTTGATGTAAGACAGCAAAGTTTGAAAGGTGTGTATGCTCAACTTGGCTAAAATCAATCTTCTTTCACTGCTCTCTATCAAGAAATGAGATGAAGAGTTCGAAGTCTATTAAGGAACATTCATCATTGCCCATGTTCCACTCTGTAAGTGACATCTCCTTAAGTTTGGAAGCAGATTAGAGAGATCTAGTCCATAGCACAGACTGGAGAACAAGGGTGCAGGAGAGGCAGTTGTTTCCACCTGTTTTTTTTAGAACTTATCTCATTAAGAAAAAAAGCATTTATCCCTTGATATGTAAATAGTTATGTGCTTATAATAATCTTTATATTATATTGCTATAATATTTGTGTTATATAGTATATACAAAAACATGAAATTAAAGTGAATGAGAGAAACAAAAAAGAATAAAAATCACATTTTCTATTCTAATTATTAGTGGAGCTGAAAACTTTTAAATATTTTATCAAATTTATTTGATGCTTTCATTGTAATTAAATAAGCATCATGAACATCCTCACTTATGCCAGAAAATGATATCCAGGTCTGTTTCTAAGTTCTCTTCATTGAAACATTGTTTATTGGTTTAATGGCTGTCATTATGGGAAAAGTCCAGAGGTAAAACTTCTGTGATCCAAAGAGAAGAAATACACGTTGCCTACATTAGCTAAATCTTGAAACTCATATTTCAATTCTACTCACTAATAATGCAAATATTTTGTCAAAGTCATCTACTAAGTGTTGAGCTTCCCTGATGTTTATTAACTTTTCTTTTGCATAAGAAATGCTATATTTTATATTTGTAACACAATATGCTCAAAGACAGTCATAGAAATTCATTTCGATGATCTGTATGTAATCAGCTTAGAGAATCAGCATTCTAAGCTTTTAAACATTGCTGGTGTAAGAATTTTTGCAGGCGACACTTTGTTTTCAGCAAGAAATTTATCTAAAGGTAGATATTATTTACAAATGTGAATCTTCAAATTGTTGTGTCCATAGCAGGAGGTTGTTTGAAAAGCAAGAATATTCTTACATATTGTAAAAAGTATGACAATTTTGGAATACTTATATTTGTAAATTAAAAATATACAATTAATCTTTAATTCTGTCAACCCTGTTAATGCATTCTCGTAAGATATGTGAAGTATCTCTGTGTAGCATGCAAGCTTTTCTTTCAAAGTATCTCCTCTTTTTAAAACATTTACAGATTTATTTTTGTATTTAGATAGTGTAGTCTATATGTTCATATTTAAAAATTGTGCCCTGGCTGCTGTAGCTCAGTGGATTGAATACCAGCCTGCAAAACAAGGGGTCACCAGTTCTATTCCCTGTCATGGCAAATGCCTGAGTTGCAAGCCAGGTCTCCAGTAGGGGACACAGAAGAGGCAACCACATGTTGGTACTTCTCTCCTTTTTCTGCCTGCTGTTCCCTCTTTCTAAAAATAAATAAAATCTTAAAAAAATAAAATGGAAATTGCAATACCTCATAATATACTGATACATAGCAAGAGTGAAGATGTTTCTATCCACCCAGGTAAAATTTCCCTTATTTCCTTAGTATGTGGCAGGTGATCATTTCACTTACTGTGACTAAGGATGGCTCATATTTTTTTCTTTTTACACCTTAATTAAACTATCTGGCATACCTGATATGTACATAGTCCAGTGTTTTGAACTTTGGTATTTTGTAATAATTTTGATTTATAGAAAATTTGCAGAGAGTTTTCATATATGCTTTACTCAATTTCCCCTGTTAAATTAAAAAAAAACACAGTACATTTCTCACAACTAAGAAGGTAACACTGGGACAATACTAGTGACTAAGCTATAGATTTTACAGAGATTTCATAATTTTTTTCACCAAAGAATATCCTTCCTGTCCCAGGATCTGGTCCATGACACCACATTGCCTGTAGTTGTTATATTATGTTAGTTTGCTGTGATTTATGAGTTTCTCAGTTTTTTCTTTTACATGACTGATAATTTTGAAGAGTAAGGATCAAGTATTTAGTAGAATGTTTCTAGGTTTGGGTTTGTCTAGTGGTTTCTTGTGGGTTTTGAGAAGAATATCAGGGAGATGAGTTGTGTGTTTATCAAGATTCACAATATCAACGTGATTTATCTTTGTTTACCTTGATAAATCTCTTTTTGGCAGAGGGGGGTTATTGAGATATTTATTCACTAGAAAGTTATTTTTTCCCCTTTATTTCTGGAATATGGTCAGAAAGTCCAGTTCACTTTCAGGTAGAATAGCTAACACCATTTGTAAAACAAGAGGACCCAAGGTGGTATTTTGATTTTTTTGTGAGGACATCCCAAAATTTCTTTGGTTTTCCAGTAGAGTACTGTTGACATGTGACAGAGAAATCAGTGCCATTAAGACTTCATGGGGGCCTGATAAAAAGAAGGGAAAGTATCCTGGGATATATCTGTATGTATTGTGCAGGAGATGGAATAAGAACATAGCTGAAATATCAATTGACTATGACAGATTTAGTCAACTGAAAACTAAAATTAGGCCTACAGACATTCAGGGACCACGTTACTACTCTACAAATGGCCTGATAATTTTAAGATGGAAGGGAAGGTCCGAAGTGAAGTGAGACTGAGAAAGACCAAAATCATGCTCCTATATTCAATTCAAAATCTGAAATACTGTCATCTCAGAAATTCATGAGGAAGAAAAAGGCACATTGGAGATATAGACAACACTGTGGTAATTGCCATCTAGGGCGGTGGTTTGGTGGAGGTGGGGGAGGGTATAGGGGATAAATGGTGATGGTAGAAGACTTTTTGGGGTGGTGAACACACAATACAGTGTACAGATGATGTGTTATACACTTGTGCACTTGGAACTTACATAATTTTGTTAACTAGTGTCACCAAAATAATTCAATAAAAAGGAAAAAAGTAAAATATAATAAAAATAATAAATCCAAATGGGACTATTGTGCAAGCTTATACACTGAGAAATCACTGGATTGGCCATAAGAAACAAGAATTAAGTAGATCAAGTTTCCTGCTATCACAAAGTAATGGGAGCTCACTGTAGAAATTAAGCTGACTTACATCAAATAATGAAAACAAAATTTTAAAAAATCTCTGAGTTTCATCGGCTGCTGTTATTGTCAGCTTCACACCTCTCACACAAATGTGACAACAGTGCCAGGGGACATGCACAGAAAGTTGCACCTGTGTGTGGCTGGTTGGATGCTAAGAGAACTAGTTCAAGATATTAAAATGAGATATATTTTCAACTTGTGTATGATCTGGGCGGATAGTACATAATGGAATTGCTTAAGATCAGGAATGAAGATTTATGAACAAGAAGAAATAGAAATTAATACTAATGAGTATAAATGCCAAGGTTTCATTTCCAATTTCATTATTTGCTAACCCTGTGATGTTGCTGAGTTTCCTTAAATTCTATGAGCCTCAATTTACCCATTTCTTAAATGGAGATAACAATGGCTGCTTTATGGATTATTATGAAAATTAAATGAGATCACATATGTGATAGATACATCAAGCACAAAGTACTACATATAATAAGTAATCCATAAAGCATAGCTTGGTACTCTTTTTTCTTTTCTCCTCCTTCTACATGTTGTTGTTGTTGTTCTTATTTTTATTATTCTAAGTATCTATTTTGCATCAGTAAATTAAAACCATATTAGTAAAATCTGGCTGGGAGCTGAGAGATAAAAGAAATAGAATAGAAATGAAAAGAAAAATGTTTATAAGGTATAGAGAAAAAAGGCAATTAAGGTATAGGATTTGCACCAGGAAAATCATTTCAGAAAAGAAGATATAAGTTGTGAAAAGAGAACGGAATGCAAACAGACATAGCTGACAGTTTCCTGCAGACACCCGGGGCTGCTCTCGAGAACTTGTCAACAGTCGAATAAGGGACAGTCCTTGATTTCATGGCTAAGGCAATTAGAATTTGTTTTACCTTATGTATTTTAACTTATAAGTCCTAATTAGCATCTTAAAAAGTCTATAATGGGGTACTGTGTGCCAAATACAGATTCATATAGTGCTTGTGAGATTTTCAACATTTTATTTTTCACAGCTGACCAAGCATGAAGGATTAGTAGAAGAATACTTTTAAAATAGTGCGTAACTATTACATTAAAGCATAAACTTTTCCAGGCTTTATTATTATTGCTAGATAAAGAGTTGGCATTTCTAAAGAAATGCTGGAAGGTAGTTAATTTCTCTTTATGCTTAGGGTTATAGACTTTTAAGTTTGCAGGTCTATTTCAGGCCTCATTTAGTTATTAGGAAATTTATACTATTTCCTTCACTTTCCTAATGACCAGAGATGCTGCAATACAAATTGAGAAGGGAAGGATAGGATAAAAATTTTAAATTTTCATTACAGTTCTACTTTCCTCTCATCAAAGGACCTCAGAAATTCCCCTGTTGTATCAGTAATGCCAGATAGTTCATTTCTTTGCTCAAACAAGATGCATAGTTATGCTGACATAACAATACCCAATGTTTGAAGATCCTCAAGGATATTAATACAAAGCTATTTCTTATGAGGACCTCTCATTTATTTTTTCCCCAGGAAAGATTACAGATCAGTATCTGTTATCTTGAATATTAAGGTAATTAGTGCTGAGCGAATTAAAAAAAATTCAGTGTTCACAATGGTCCAAATAAAAACTGAAGTTTAGAAGATGCTTACTTGAACTTTATCAAAAGTATGGAAATTCTGATGTTTGCAAAATTGAACTGCAAATCTGGGGAAAGGCCTATTTTGCAAGATTTTGAGCACATCATGTTGCTGGTTGGATTGAAAATACAACATGCATGGCTGTTCCTTGCTTTTTCAGCATTCTCTGGGTCAGCCTGAAAAAAAAATGAAAAGAACCAGAAGTGCAGAAACATTAAAAAGGCAAAAGTGAACTTTCAAAACCTTTATAAATGAGGTGGATTTGTGATTTTTTTTTTTAGTTTTACCTGACAGTTCATTGATCTTTATTTTAAGAAAAATAGTAAACCAAATAACTTGCAGTGGTTCATACATCCTGATCTCTGCTCCCCTTCGACCTTCCATTCTTTAGCCTGCTCAGAAGCGTGGAGCCCCGTTGCAAGTCCGCAGGAACTCCGTGCTTGCATCAGCTCAGAGGGGATCCGGGGCAAGATGAGAAACAGGCCTGGAGACTGGGATGGAAGCTTGAGCAGATTGTGTAGTATCACTTCACATGCTATTGTATCCCCTTATGTCACATTTTTTATTGCCGACAAGAAATCAGCTAAGGGCAGAGTGAGCGAAAGCTGGTGTAGCAAATGGTCTGTCTTCTTGCTGGTTTCAACAAAGCAGTCACACCAGTGGCCGCCTCCTCTTGCATTCTGCTCCACTGTCTTGAGTCCATTCCTGAACCTCAGCCAGCTCCCAGCTGGTAGTACACTATAATGCTGTCATGTCATCAGCCCAGTCAAGATGTTCCAGCATTTGTGTGTGTGTTTTTAAACTTGCCAACTTGGCTATTTTCCCATAAATTAGATGGGATTATATATATATATTATTATTTTTAAGAGCTTAGCTTCTATATACCCATGAGTGAGCTGGTTTTTAAGAGATTGCTCAGTAATCAGAATTCAGGTCAAATTAGTGACAATGAACAGGCACTAACATTTAGATATTCAATGACTCGTAGTTGTATATTAGAAGTCCAAAATAAGGGAGAATACTCAGAAGCTTTGACTATAAGAAGCATATTTCTTCACTATACATTAGCACCTTACTTTTTAAAAGTAGTTTACTTTTTGTAAACATATGTGTGTGTAAATATGTGTTTCTTTTATAACAGCTCTCCTGGAAAAAAAATCAAAACTTTATCTGTAAAATAAATGATAATAAAGTGTCCAAGATGAAAAGGTGGTTTTCTGTTCAAACAATAATGTAAATCAAAATGGTTTATTTGAGAGAAGCTTAAGTTTGCTTTAAAAAAAAAAGCTTTTATGGGTATTTTTAATAATTGGAGCATATGGTCTCAGCAGAAGCAGAAAAGGCACTTTTTTTTCTTGATGTCAGATCATATCACATTATGTTGATGTATACCACATAATATGATATACTGCAGATTTTAAATAAAGAAACTTATTTAGCATCTCAACTAAGAATGATTTTGGGGGGTGCAAATCTGGTGATGCCCTTTGGAATTCTTTAGTAGCTCTCCACTAATACCATTTTCAGGCTTCTCACTGAAATGTTTCATATTTTACTTTTCCTATTAGATGAGGGAACAAAAGATATGACAAAAATAAAGTTCTAGTCTAAGAAAAAGAATTTCCATTTTTTATTTCCTTTTTTTTGCATCAACTGAAGAAACTAAAGTTCTTGATCTACATTAGGAACAACGATTTGACAATAAGGAGTGACAACTTTTTGTTGGGGGGGAGATTGCAGTGCAAGGCATGAGGAACTATGTAGAGGAAGGCGAAAGGGCAGCACAGCATTGCCCCTGAGGAGGCCTGACCTGAAGGCCACACCTACCAAGTGCTCACTGAGCCTTTCCCCAATGGTCCATGTTTCCTTCTCATCACAGAGGGAAGCTGCAAAGATTTCTGAATACATTTCATCTGTAATATCCAAACTGTGTTTCTAAGTTAAAAAAAAAACTCTCAAAATCTATTTTTAAAATAAGAAACAGAAACATAAATCAGCTAACTAGCCAATCCAAGATTTCACTAGAATTTGAGCTTTTGGAAAACAAATATAAAAAAACCCCTATTATTTTCAGACCATTGTTTCAGTGTTTTCATCTTCTCTTTTACTTATGTGTTATCACCAAATAATCAATTATCTTTAATTCAGTGAATTTTTTGAAGCACTATTAGTTACACACATGCACAGCTAGAAAAAGTAATGAAAGCAATTCAAAAAATGATGCATTATTTACCTAGACAGTTGCTAAGGGAAAGTGTAAAAATATGAAAAAGGGATGTTAAGAAACACAACACTCCTGAGAGAATATTTAGCCAGTAAGGCACACCAGTTATTTAGCTCCTCAATTTTCTATGTAAATAAGCAAATGGATGATGTGAAGCTCAGGGCTGCCTTGTCTGTTACACAGCATTTCCAATACCTGGTAAGAAGCAAGTCAGAACTGTTTGCTGAATCAATACATTCATGTACACAATGTTATCTTTAAAAGGAAACATGATTGTATTTTTGTAAAATGGCAAAGTGGAAATAAAACTCATTATTATTTTCAATTAGCACACACAGTATAGTTCTTCTGGCAGGATTTCTGTTAATTGCTTTACATGGATTATTTATTTGTACTCCATGTACTCCATTAATACTCCATTTTGTATTTAAGGAAGAAATAAAGGGAATTTTAGAGTAAAGAAGCAATTTGCCTAAGGTTAGTAGCTAGATAGTGGTGAAACTCCAAAGCCTACCATACTGTATTGCACTAAAGGTTTCAAGGAGACACCTAAACTACATAGCATTATATTAGCATATATTATTATATGTGTTGAATTAGTAATTAGATCATGTAGATGTATGTAAAATGGAAATCTTTGGTGTCATAGATTTAGGGCTAGAGAAAAATTTAAAGGATAAATTAGTAAAATAGCTAAAATATTAAATATGATTTGGTCTAAGATGATGTAAGCAAAAGTATGAAAGCATAGGGAGGTCTGACGGCCCAAGCTCTGATCTATATTATATCAGCAACAGAGTGAATAGCATCATGGTGGGAACTGGGATGCAAAGAAAATCAAGCAAAGATTAATGCAATAATTTGCCAAAGAAATCGACTTAGTCAGAACTAATGATCTGTTTCTGGAGAGGAATCATGATTCAGTAGTCAGATCTTTTGGTAATGCTTAGGTCATTTCTAACTGCTTTTGCTGTTAGTTTTTTGACCCAAAGTTCAACTTACTCTGAGGAAAGAAACGGTTAATTAATATGTCACTTAGGATTTCTTTTGGCTGTGAAAAACAGAAATAAAAAAAAAACAGAAGCTTACTCAAGAAACAGCGTTATTTCTCTCTCACATCTAAGTCCAGAGGTCTAGAGCTGCTACAGCAACTTTGTTCTACGACGTCCTTAGAGTAACAGGTTACCACTGTCTTATTCTGTCATGTTCGTTCTTGCTTTCCAAGTCAATTAACAATTCTAAAAGACTGTCCTTTCTAGCTATCATGCTGACTTTCCAACAAGTAGGAAAAAGGAAGGAATGATGAAGAAAACACAAAGTATACACTTAGCGATATTTTAAGAAAGGTAAGCATAGGAAACATGAAACACCCTCCCTCATGTCTCATTGGCTAGCACTTACTCACATTGCCTGGGATGTTGGGCAGTTATTTTCCGCTGAAAATAAGAAAGTTCAGAAATATTACTATAAAAGAAGGGGAGAGTATGTCTTGGAAGATTGCTAGTCTCGGCCACAGTATTTATTTAGAAAAGGAAAACTTTCTTTTTACTCTTACATTTTTAGAATTGACATAAAACTTCTTACAGAGATACCTCTCATGCAATGAAACTGAGAAACTTGATACTGTTTCCAGTATTTGTTCAATTTCCTGGGGATCTTTGTCTTTAGGGACAAATTTTGCCTGAGAAGTACCAACAATAACTTTTAGCATTGGGGCCTATGAAGTCATATGGTGTGACTTACACTTTTTTAAATAGATAACGTTTGCACTGCTTGTTTGTGGGTTCAGTATGTACTGAATGACAGCAATCTCAGGACCAGATTGTGTTATTAAGTTAAGATATTACACCTTACTTTGAGTTATGGTCTACCTCATCATCTTTCCCAAAACATGCTTTTACTCTTGCTGTCTATTTAAATGAAAGGAACCACCAAGCTACCTAGAGTTATGCTTTATTTTCTATTCTTTCATCCAACACAGTCAAATACTAGTGATCAGACTTGTTCTTCACTGAAATTTAGCTGAGTCAGACTGATACTGTAAAAGGTTTTCCCAATAATTTTTACCCATCCCTTCATCATCCTAGCCTCAGGTATGACTATTACCACAGAAATTTCAGTAAAGTAAATACTTTCAAGAAAATCAGTGTTTAGCCCTGGCCAGTGTGGCTCAGTCGGTTGGAGCATTGTCCTGTAAACTGAAAGGTCCTGGGTTCGATTACAGTCAGGGCACACACCTGGGTTGTGAGTTCAGTCCCAGTCTGGGTGCTTAAAGAAGCAACTTGTTGATTCTATGTTTCTCTCTAACATCAGTGTTCCTCTTCCTCTCTCTCTCCTTCTCTTCCCTTTTCTCTAAAATCAAAAAACATGTCCTCAGGTAAGAATTAAAGAAAATCAGTGTTTACCCTTAAGTTTCCAATGCATAGATAGCACTGCCAATACCAGGAAAGGCTCTCTTAATGTGTTTGTTCTCTGACAATCAAGTGCCGACCAAGTCATAGCCTAAACAATAGGTACAAAGAATGGCAACTATTTACAAACTAAAAGGTTATTCAAAGCAGAAAAGGGAGGGAAAAGATAACTTTAGCCACTCTCCCGTATCTCTGACAGCACACTCCTTACTCCTGGCATCGCACCCTCAGGATATACTCCCTTGATGGATCTGGAGAACTAAGAACACAAGGATCTTTTGCATTATTTCTTTGAATCTAGAGCACAACCAACCTTTCAATTTTTCCTCACACCATATTGGTGATCAAAGAGGAAAACAGAAGGGTCAGTCATGGCAAAGTCTATATATACAAGCCCTGTGAAACAACCTGGATGAATATGCAAATTTTTTTCTACTTTCCAAGAATGTTACCAAAAGAAAGAATAGCCTCAGAGGCCTTTAGGTTGCATGAAAAGTACCCTGCTTCTATCTAATTGGACATGGTTGAACAGGAGGGACTGTCTCGACAAAATCCAGTGAAGACAAATACAAGAGCCCTAGAGAACACCACTTTCCACCCTCACCTCCACCTGACTCTAGCAGCTTTGGAAGCTCGAAGAAGGCACAGAGAAGGGCATCCATAGCTAAACTTGGAAGAAAATGAAGACATACGAAGAAAAAAGGTGATTCTTGGCCACAAAGGCCTTCACAGACCCCCTTTCTCTTTATGACTTGGTTTTTATGTTAGCACTGATTCCAATGATCTCAGAATGCAGATACAAATCTCAAACCCAGGAATGAAGAGGGAAAAGCCATTATACTACCAACTGAAAGAGTGAGTTAAAATACAAATGCTCTTTAAGAATTTAACATTTATACATATATACTGCATGCACAAATTTTACAAGTGTTTATTACTTCAGTCCTACATCAGGTTGTCGTCATGACCTCTCGCTGGAAACAGCCCCAGCAGTTACCTCAGGTCCCACTTACAAAGGCCTCTTCACAGGTTAGCAGAAAGGCTGACGGGGTGTATCTGCTGACTTTTCAGCTGTGAGTTACAGCCTGAGTCAAGTCGTGTCGCTGGTGTTTGTCTAAAACCTTTGCACTCTCAGTACACTTATTTTGACCATAATGGCTGCAGTTATCGTGTTATATCATAATGAAGGGTTCACTCATTTGCTTTTCCCAGAGGAGACATTTTAGGGTAAAATAATGTGCCTTATGGAATTAATTTCAGTACATGATACGCAGCATGTGATCTGTCAATTTTAAAAATGAATAAATGAAGTAAAAATGAATAATTATTATATTGTCTTTACACTTTGAGTTATAATAAAATAATTATTTTAGTTAAACTGAAAAAGGAGAAGGCTAGGAAAAGAGGAATTTTGACTGAAGTTCAGAAGCAAATGTGTGGAGATTATAGTAAGGTTACAGGAAAATATTCCCTAAACATTTAGTTGCTACTCACTAGCAACAGGAAAGATAAAAATAAAATAAGAAAGTGCTTCTGAGTATTGTCTGAATTTTCAACCCTATATTTTTTATTTAACCTTTATTGTATTTTTTCCATAACCATTTAGTCCCCTTATAATCCCCTGCCCCCAGCAATCACCATGTCATTGTCCATGCCCATGAGTCCTCCTGTCCCAATTTTCTTTGTTAGTTCAGTTTGTTCGTAAGATTCCACATGTGAGTGAGATCACATGGTGTTTGTCTTTCTCTGACTGGCTTATTTCACTTAGCATAATGTTCTCCATGTCCATGCATACTGTCACAAAGGGTACAATTTTTTTCTTTTTTTATGGCCAAATAGTACTCCGTGGTATAAATGTCCCGTGGTTGATTTTTCCACTTGTCTACTGATGAGCATTTGGGCTACTATCATATCTTGGCCATTGTAAATAACACTGCAATGGATAAGGGTGCTTATGTTCTTTTAAATTAGTGTTTTAGGTTCCTTCGGATATACTCCCAGAAGTGGGATCACTGGGTAGATAGGCAGACTGATTTTTAAATTTTTGAGGTACCTCCATACTGCTTTCCACTGTGGCTGCACGAATCTGCATTCCCACCAATGTTGGAAAAGGGTTCCCCTTTCCCCACATCCTTCCCAGCATTTGTTGTTTGTTGATATATAAATGATGGCCATTCCAACCAGCGTGATATGATATTTTATTGTGGTTTTAAGTTGCATTTTTCTGATGATTAGTGATGTTGAGCATCTTTTCATATGGCTATGGTGATCAGCATGTCTTCTTTGGAGAAGTATGTGTTCAGGTCCTTTGCCCATTTCTCAGGTGGATTTTTTTTTATGTTAAGTTTTGTAAGTTCCTTATAAATTTTGGATATTAACCCCTTATCAGATGGATCTGCAGATATGTTCTCCCATTCTGTGGGTGTCTTTTTTTATTTTGTTGATAATTTCCTTTGCTGTGCAAAATCTTTTCAGTTTGATGTATTCTCATTTGTTTATTTTTTCTTTTGTTTCTCTTTCCTGGGGAAATATATCCAATAAAAAATTACTATGAGCATACCTGAGCTTTTGCTGCCTGTATTTTTAAAGGATTTTTATGTTTTTTGGGTCTAACATTTAAGTTTCTGATCCATTTTGAATTTATTCTTGTGCATGGTGTAAGAAGTTGGTCTAGTTTAATTTTTCTGCATGTATCTGTCCAATTTTCCCAATACCACTCATTGAATAAACTATCTTTACACATTGTACGTGCTTGTTTTGTCTGTCAAATATTAATTGACTATAAAGATGTGGGTTTATTTCTAGGTTATCCTATTCCACTGAATTATGTGTCTGTTTTTATGCAAGTACCATACTGTTTTGATTACTGTGGCTTTATACTGTGGTTTGACTTTAGACAGTATGATTCCTTTCAACTTTGTTCTTCTTTGTTCAGGGTCACTTTTGTGGTTCCATATAAATTTTTCAAATATTTGTACTAGTTCTGTGAAATATGTCATTGGAATTATGATAGGAATTGCATTGAATCTATAGATTGCTTTGGGTAGTATGGACATTCTAATGATGTTAATTCTTTCTATCCATGAACAGATATGTGCTTCCGCTTATTTGTATCTACTTCAATTTCTTTTCCCATGTCTTATAATTTTCTGAGTACAGATCTTTTACAACCTTGGTTAGATTTATTCCTAAGTATTTTATTCTTTTTGTAGCAATTGTGAATGGGATTATTTTCTTAATTTTCCTTTTTGTTAATTCATTATTGGCATATAAAAATTCAGCTGACTTCTGGATATTAATTTTGTATCCTTCTACTTTGCTGAATTCATTTATAAGTCATAGTAATTTCTTGGTGGAATCTTTGGGGCTCTCTATGCACAGTATCATGTCACCTACAAATAATAATAGTTTTAATTCTTCCTTTCCAAATTGGATGCCTTTTATTTTTTCCTCTTGTCTGACTGCTTTGGCCAGGACTTCTAGTACTATGTTCAATAAGAAATGTGAAAGCAGACATCCCTGTCATATTCCTAATCTTAAGGGGAACACTTGTAGTTTTTGCCCATTGAGTATGATGCTTACAGTAGGTTTGTCATAGGTGGCCTTTATTATGTCTAGGTATGTTCCCTCTAATCCCACTTACCTGAGATTTTTGTCACAAATCAGTGCTAGGTTTTATCAAATGCTTTTTCTGCATCTTTTAATACAGTCATGTGGTTTTTATCCTTCATGTGGTTTATGTGGGGAATCACATTTATTATTTCGAGAATATTATACCAACCTTGCATTCCCAGAATAAATCCCACTTGAATGTGGTGTATGATCTTTTTGATGCATTGCTGTATTAGGTTTGCTAATATGTTGTTGAGGATTTTAGTATCTATGTTCATCAGGCATATTGGCCTATAATTTTTTTCTTTGTAGTATCTTTATCTGTTTTTGGGAATCACGATAATGTTGGCTTCATAAAATGAGTTTCGAAGCTCTTCTTGAATTTTATAAAATAGTATGATAAGAGAGGTATTAGTTTTTCTCAGAATATTTGGTAAAATTCACCAGTGAAGCTATTTGGTCCAGGGCTTTTGTTTGTTAGGAGTTTTTTAATTACTGTTTCAATTTCACTAGGTGTAATCTGTCTATTCAGATTCTCTGATTCATCCTGATTCAGTTTAGGAACACTGTATGTTTCTAGGAATGTATCCATTTCATCCAGGTTGTCCAGTGCTCCCAGAGGTCTGCCTCAGTTGTTAAACCAATCAGTGATATTTGTCAGGTTGTAATCAGCATCCTGGCTTAAGCTCCACATGATGGGGCAGAGTAATTCCTTTGTGAAGTGCTATGGCTTCCCCTCAGTCTCAGTTGCCATTCAGAGAGGAGTGCTCTGCCTGACAAAGATGGCTTCTGCACCATGGGAAATGACTCAGCACAGGTATCCTTCCTGTTGTTCATTCAGTTCTCTCCCTAGAACCACCAATCCATACTCTCTTCAAACATCTCTAGTCCACTCTCCTTTGCTTCTGCCAGAGCCCAGGGTCAGTGACTGCAAATGGAATTTTGTGTGCTGATCCTCTAAAAGGCTCTCTGAGTTTCCAGCTCTCTCTACTTGGCTGACAGAAACTCTGCTGCTTTTCACAGCTGGATATTTTTTGGATTCCTTTCTGGCACCAGTATTGTAGGCTAGGGAGCCCAGCTTGGGTTTAGACCCCACACTTCTCAGGGGGAACTACCCAGTGGCTGAAATACCCCTCCAGATCTTCAATTGCCACCCATGGTATCCCAGCCAGCCCTCTCACACCTCCTCCAAACTCCCTACCAAACTCATTGTGGTGAAGAGATTTCTTCTGTCTGTCTATGGTTACAAGGCTTCTCTCCAGCTGGTGTTCAGTTGGTTATTCAGGATGATTTCTCTACAATTGTAATTCCAGATTAGTCCTTGGAGGATGTTAGTGTAGCCTGCACCTACTGCTCTGATATCTTGATCTCCCTAAACTGCATGTTTTTACATTTGATTCCAATATTTCAAAGACTCTATTTTAATTTTTAAAATTCAAACATTTAGTTTTGCTCCACAGGTTTTTAACAGTTTAAAATAGTAATGTAAGGAAAAGTTTTCTACCACATTTGTAGTCTAACAGCAAACCAGCAACACAAAAGAAAACAGCAGACATTTAGCTAATTCACATACTTGCTCAAAAGCAGCACATTTTGTTTTAATTGGAAAAAAAGAATGGGAAATTTCTGAGTAGATTCCTATGGTAGATTGTTAAAAATGGTCCCCCTATAAATCAAGCTTCTCTGTGGCCATGGCCTTTGGCCATGTCTTTGCTGCTCCTGCCATCAAAATGTAGAGTACATTTTCCCAACCCTTTGATTTGTACTAGCCTTTTGACTCTCTCAGCACACAATACAAGGGCTGATGTTCTGAGACTAAAATTTAAGAGGCTTTTTACTTCTGCTTTTACTCAGATCCACAGTCATCATGTAAAGAAGTCCAGGATATAATGACAAAGAGAAAAGCCAGGTGGAAGGGGAGCTCTTAAGGGATAAGAGAAAGCAAGTGGAGAGAGAGGTCCTGCAAAGAACCAAAGCCCCAGACATATGAGAAAGCCCAGCACACACCAAGGAAAAGATAGCCCAGCTGCCCTAGCCAGCCCCATTCATGTCATGCCTACACAACACTGGTGGCAGATAGATGAGTGAGGTCATCTTGATTCCTCCAACCTTAGACAAAGTCAACCCTGGCAGAACAACCATAGAGCAGAGATGAGCTAAACCTTGTGAGTCCTGCCTAAATGATAGGCCCAAATAGTTGTAAGCAAGAATGGGGATTTTGAGCTCTAAAGTTGTGTGGTGGTTTGTTATAAAACAGTAAGTAGCGAATACAGTATCTCAGTGACTATCAGAGTGTTATGTACACCCTAGAACTTGGCATAGTTTGGTGGCATGCTAATGACTCTACTATCTACAATGGTTGACTGTATATGTTTTAAAACTCCTGCTTTAAAAAAAGTCTAAATAATTATGTAACTTTTAGATGAAAAGTGTTATCTTGTATAATATGATCACAAAATAGTTTATCACTTAATGTTGAGTCAAAATATATCTAGTTTTACAAAATTGCCATATACAATAAAACTAAATTATTTCATTGTGTTTAAATAAAATAGATAATTAATATTTCTAAAATGTCATATATGCTAGCATATTAAGTAAAAATATTTAAATAGCATTAGAAGAAGAATAATGAAATGGACATTTATGTATTCACAATTTACATTAAGAAATATATTTGCTGTTTCAAGTTAGATTTTCTTGCATACAAAGTTTATGTTTCCAATATCAAATGGCATAATAAATGACATTCACAGGCCATGATTTTTAATGTTGAAGCAAAAACATTTTTTTAAGTTGGGAATGTTATATTTAACCATAAAGAGAAAAGCCCCAGCTAATTTAATTTAGCTTATTCATGTTATTTGTCTCATCAGTATGAAAACAAAAACTATGAAAAAATAGTTTGAATTATAGCAAACAGCAATGTTTGGAGATTTCTTACTCTTTCTTTAGTCATGTGAAGGACTATGTAATAGATTTCACACTCTGAAGATTGAAAGATGAATTGTTCTTCATATATATATATATATATATATATCAGAATAAGTAGAGGAAAGGAAATCAAGAGACTTTTTTATTGTGTTCGTTTTGTGTTTTGTTGTATTTGACAATTGATCATTTCATGTTTCAGTTTGTTATTTTGGTTTGCTCTTTGTGAATAGAGAATGAAGAATTAAATGGTATTATTTAAGGATTATCACTAAATTTAATCCACTTTGCTAAACATCACACTATACATTAGAGAATCTTTCATTTCTACATTATACCAAAAAAGTAGTGTCAGAGATAATCCTCCATTTTTATAAAGGCAGTTTATTTTAAATCATATAAAGAGACAAAATTTTATGAAATTTGTTTTATAAAACCTGATTTTAAAGTGCCTCATTTATTATAAAAATATTTATAGATCTTTAATAGATAGTCTCTAGAGAGTCATAATTTTCTGGAGTCTATTACTTACTGTACTTTCAGGCATTATGGTATCATTTTCATTCAATGTAAATGTTTGAGAGAAAAGTAATCATAGCTGAAGTTTCTGAATAACCATCCAGTTGTTACAATTAAGTTGATTGCCAGTCTATATTTTTCAGATAATATAATTTGCCACTTTGTGGATAACTTGACAATGATGAATGACACTCAAGTTTGCATATATAGTAAGAATGTTCACATAATGCTTTTTTCCTCTCTGTAACATATCTAACCCTTATTTTGCCAGGCATTTTATGGACAACAAATTACCAACGATTCCTAGCTCTAATCAAAGACAGAGGGGCAGGTTTTGATGCATGAACAGATAAAATAAAAGTAATAAATTGGGTCCAGCTTACTTTTCCTGGGTTTCTAATAATGTCATGTAAATAATGAGGCCAGGGCTCTCAATTTCTGGATTCTATGTAGAATTGGATTACACATATTTTAAAGTCTGGCTTAAATAATGATAATAGAAACAATAAAAAAGTAACATCTTATAAAATATAGAAAGTACTAATTTACAAATGACTTTCATTGGAACTGCTATGCCTACAGAATAGACATAAAAAATGGAAGGATGTCCGCAAGAGAGTTTTTAGGGGTTTTGTCTTAAGTGTTTCTATAGTTTGATGCTAATCAGAAGGACTTTCATCATCTGACCATCAGCAGTCCACCAAGTTCAGAATACTGTTTAAATATTTCCTTTGTATTGTGCAATGGCAACAAGGTAACAAAAACACATCAGTTTGCATTTAATATAGAACAAAAGACTGTTTCTTTTTCTGCAGTGGATGTTTTTAGCAGCTTAATTCTAAGACTACTAGGATATGTTTTAGTAATTCATTGCTGTATAACAAATCACACTTCTTCCCCTCTCCTAGCTTTGTGGGTAAAAACAAAAAATTTGCCCTGGCTGGTGTAGCTCAGTGGATTGAGCGTGGGCTGCGAACCAGGCATCGTAGGTTCAATTCCCAGTCAGGGCACATGCCTAGGTTGCAGGCCATGTCCCCCAGCAACCGCACATTGCTGTTTCTCTCTCTCTCTCTGTCTCTCTCTCTTTCTCCCTCCCTTCCCTCTCTAAAAAAATAAATAAAAATCTTTAAAAAATAGACAACATGATAAACTATTTAAAAAAATTATTGTTTTTTGTAATTTTGTGGGATGCTGGGCATATTTGAGCAGTTCCTCTGCTCCATACTATGTGCAATAAGACTGTTGTCAGCTGGGGGCTTCTAATGGAATGTCCAAAATAGTCCTCTCACAGGCTTGGCAATTGATGCTGGGTCTTGACTGGGAGCATATTTGGAGTCTTCAATCAGAGCACTTTAGTTTTCTTCTACCTTGCTTCTGTATGGGGCTTAGGCTTCCTGTAGTATGGGGTTGGCTATCGAAAGAGGACCATCCAAGAGTTAACCACTGAAGAGGAAGGAGGCAGAAGCTTCCAGTCTTCTAAAGGTCCTAGTGTCACTTTATGTCCAGTCTGTAATTTCAGCCACATTCTGTTGGTCATAACAGCCATATGCTAGCCCAGATCCAAGGAAAGAAAAATGAGTTATAGTTCCTGAATTGAGGCACTCCTGTGGTATCTGTGTATACAGAGGTGAGGAATTAGCCACGTTTGGACACTAACTACCATAGGCATGTGCACTAAAGTCTCAAACTCTCTCATACCTGCTCTGTCACCTTACAAACCTGTCTGTTCTTCATTTTCCCTACCCCGAACATAGAGATAAAGCATAATTGAGCCATATTTGTTGACCACTTACAAGTGCCAACAACTGAATATTGTGAGAATGTAAATTTACTAGATAAAGATGACATAAGATGATGTGGTTTGAATATCCAAATTATTAAAGCTACAGTTCTGATATTCCCATATGTCAAGAATTTGGACTTCTTAACACCCCCTGTGTGTTTCTGAGGGTTTTCATGGAAAGCTTCCTGGATGCCCCAGAACAAGTCTGCCGCTGTTCCTTTCTTCTTGTTTTGCAATTACATTCCTGAATTTATATGAGGTTACCTGCTAGATGTGATTTTTTCTTCCCTGGCCAGGGCACCTGGTTTTTCACAGCACAACTCATACTGGGAAGTAACAGTCATCGAGCATTCAGGATGGTTTAATGTTAAGGTAAGTGTGACATAAATGTAGCTTAAACCACTACTAGTGAGGGGCTGTTCTTAGGTCTGACAGAGCAGAACTCTGGAACAAACCATGACCTAACTAAACACAAGTATTTACATTCTGGGCTCTGGCTTGTCTCACATCAAAGAAAATGTACATTATCTCTGTGTCTGGAATATTGGGTTCAACTTATCCCCAGAGACAAGAGGAAGACTTGCCCTAAATCGTTGACTCTCCTAGAGTCCAAGTTCCAGTTCATTTTCTGCCACTTAACTTATTTTCAGAAGGATTCCAGTAAGAATGCCCATTACCTTAGAGTACGATGTCCACTCTTATGAGTAGTGTGTGGTGTGGGTCACATGGACGGCATACAGCAATTTCAGAGCTGACAGTGCATTGATATGTTGTATTCAGTCAGACCTTATGTGAGATACCTCATTTTAGCTCCTATGATTTCCATCAGATTAGTGGGACTCTAAGAGAAAATTGTATTTGATTATTTATTCTGACTAATCTGGTCTATGTTGCTAATGAATGAAAAAAAAACAATGGATTAAATCAAAATTTATTTTCTTTTTTCTTCTCTTTTCTCTCTTCTGTCAGACTAGCAAACAGTGCACTTCACATTTAACACATAAGTGTCTTAATTTGGATTATTTCAGAACTTTTCAAGAATAATTTAAGTACTTACCTATTTGCCTAATATTTATATAACAGAGAGTCTAGATCACCCAAGTTGCCCCTTTAGAAAAAAGAGAAGGTCTGTCTGCTCCCTTCCCCCTAAAAAAAAAGAAAAAGAAAAGAAAACATATCCAGCCAATAAAGCAGAAACAGCTTATAACCTCCACTTGGCAGTTTTCTAACTTCAAAAATCTTAAGCTACAGTCTCTGCTGGGTACCTAATTACAAGGATAAAATGAAGTAATAGAATGAGAAATCCCTCAATATTGTTAGGAAGAAACAGTGATATACAAATCCAGGACAGTTTTTTTTTTTTTTTCTCTTTTCCACACCACTGAATTCATTTTCTCTGTAGGAAGCCTTTTCTATCATCCTCTTTTTTCTACATTCTTTTCCAAAGCAGAGCTTATCTTCTTTATACCCCTTTCATATATATTATGTCATTATCGCTAAGAGCAAACTTGAAAAGAACCTGGATATTGGAGCTGTTGCTGTACTCTTGAGAGAATACTATGCTACCTGCTGACAGAGGACCAGTCCTGCTGTGAGAACTCTCCCGTGGTGAGATGCCCAGGGTAATTGTCCAGGCTCTACACCGCCAGGAATTGAACAGGACCCAGAAAAAAATGCCAGGGGCTCTGAGAGGTGCGACTAGGCTGAGAAAATACCTCCCATCACCAGAGCAAAGGGGTTGTAATTCAGACCATTGTCTCTTGCCTGTTATTATTTTAAAAAATTTAGAATCAGATGACTAAAACACACAAATTGTAATTCTAGCCTAGACACTGTTTGATCTAGGGCAGGACTGATGACTAATTGTTGAGGGATCTGAGTGATTTGAATTTTCTACTCCAGAGCTAGCCAAAGATTAAATCTCAAACTTACTTAATTTTTATTATGAAATTTTTCTGACATAAAATAACTATAGAAAACCATATAACAAACTCCATTGTGAATTTCCTATTCAGTTGTATGTACTGTTTTTCATTTTTTATCATCTCTTGAAGCACATGATTTTAGTTTTATTATAGTCACATTTATCATTCTTCCTGTATGGTTTGCATTTTTTTGTTTTGTTTAGGAAAATATTGCCTCACCTTGAAGCCATAAAGATGTTTCTCTATATTATTTCTAAAGAATTTAAAGTTTACCTTTTGCACTGGATTTTACACCTATAAAAAGGATGTCTATCTTGTGAAAAAAGGGTTACTTTGATTTTTTTTCAACTCATATGAGTTAGCCAGTTTTCCAAGCCCATATGTTGAATGGTGCATATTTTCCCATTTGATTTTTGTGAAAGACAAAACGTACTGAAAAAAATGAGATTAATTTATCCTATAAGCTATAGCAGTTGGAAGAAAATTAATGTGGAACATCTCAAAGTAAAGGAAGTGGACTTGCAGTTTTATAGAAGTGGCTAAACAGAAAAGTAATCTGTGAGTTCCAGGCAGTCATGAAGAAAGAAAAAGAGCGTCTCGTTTGGGGCTATGTGAGGGCATGTTTAAGGTTCAGCATGGCTTGGAACAAAAAGTGTGGGGGCATTTCAGAAACAAAATGGTAGAATGAAGAAATTATTTTTGTTCAGCTTATTGGATTTATTTGTGTGACATTGGTTAATAAAATTGTACAGGTTTCAGGAGCACAATCACACTACACATCGTCTGTACTCTGTATGGTGTGTTCACCACCCCAAGTCAAGTCTCCTTCCATCACCATTTATCCCCCCAGTACCCTCCTCCCTCCCCTTTCATCCCCGCCTCCCCCAGCAGTCACCATGCTACTGTCCATTTCATGAGTTTTTTTCTCTTTTTCCAGGGTTTTCTTTTTTGTTCTATCCTCCCAGCCACTCAACCAGCCTCCTAACCCCCTCCTGACAGCTGTCAGCCTGCCATCTATGAATCTGTCTTGATTTTGCTTATTAGTTCAATTGGTTTGCACATATGAGTGAAATCATATGGTACTTTTCTTTCTCTGAGTGGCTTATTTCACTTAGCATAATGGTCTCTTGGTCCATCCATGCTGTCACAAAGAGTAAGATTTCCCTTTTTTTTTTTTTTTTTTGGATGAGCTGTATTCGATCATGTTAATGTACCACAGCTCTTTGTGGGAATGTACCACAGGTTTTATTTTTTTTTTAAATCCACTCATCTACACTTGAGCTGATATTTATCTAATTATCTATGAGATTCCAAATCCTGGCCATTGAAAATAATGCTGTAATGAACATAGGGATGCATATATTCTTTCAAATTAGTGTTTTAGGTTTCTTTGTATAAATTCAAAGAAGTGGCATTTTTAAAAAATCAATCCTTGTAAATTGACATTTGCATTAAAAAATGCAATAAATGCTCTTTGAATTAGAGAAGTGGATATTCATGTCCTTTGCATATTTTTATTGTTTTTAAAATTTAATCTTTATTGTATTTTTCCATTACCATTTAGCTCCCTCCTACCCCTCTTCCCTCAGAAATCATCATACTGGGGTCCATGTCCATGAGTCCTAGTCCTTTTTCCTTTGTGTTCAATTCTACCACCTCTTCTCCTCCCCTCCTCCACTAGCTGTCATCTGCTCTCCATCTGTGAGTCTGTCTTCATTTTCCCTGTTCATTCAGATTGTTCATTAGATTTCCATGTGAGTGACATCATATGGTGTTTGTCTTTCTCTAACTGGCTTATTTCACTTAGCATAATGTTCTCCAGGTTTATCCATACTGTTACAAAGAATTTTTATAAAATATCCTTCTTTTTTATGGCCAAGCAGTATTCCATTGTATAAATGTCCCATAGTTATTTTATCTGCTTATCTACTGATAGACACTTGGGCTTCTTTGAGTCTTATAAGTTCTTTACAAATTTTGGATATTAACCACTTATCAGAATATATTATTGGCAAATATGTTTCCTATTCAGTGGGTTGTCCTTTTATTGTTTTCATGGTTTCCTTTGTTGTGCAAAATTTTTTAGTTTGAAGTAGTTCCATTTATTTAATTTTTCTTTTGTTTTCCTTGCCTGAGGAGATATGTCAGAACAATATTGCCATGAGAAATGTCAGAAATTTTACTGCCTATGTTTCCTTCTAAGAGTTTTATGGCTTTATGTCTAACATTTAAGTTTTTAATACATTTTGAGTTTAATCTTGTGTGTGGTGTAAGAGGGTATTCCAGTTTTATTTTTTGCACATACATGTCTGATTTTCCCAGCACCATTTATTAAATGGTGCTTTACCTTACTGTTTTTCCTCCTTTGTCAAATATTAGTTAACTATAAAGATGTGGGTTTATTTCTGGGATCTGTATTCTGTTCCATTGATCTCTGAGTCTGTTTTTATGCTAGCACCATGCTGTTTTGATTACTATGGCCTTGTAGTGTAGTTTGATATCAGGTAGCAGGATTCTTCCAACTTTGTTCTTTTTTCTCAATGTTGCTGTTACTATTTGGGGTCTTTGTGGTTTATATAAAGTTTTGGAATGTTTGTTCTAGTTCTGTGAAATATGCCATTGATATCTTGATAAGAATTGCACTAAATCTATTTATTGTTTTGGTTAGTGTGGACATTTTAATGATTTTAATTCTTCCTATCCATGAACATAGTGCATGCTCTCATTTATTTATATCGTCTTCATTTACTTTCTTCAGTGTTTTAGAATTTTCCAAGTACAGGTCTTTCACATCCGTGGTTAAATATATTACTGGGTATTTTATTCTTTTTGAAGAATTGTGAGTATAATTGTCTTCTTAGTTTCACTTTCTGATAGTTCATTATTAATATATAAAAATTCAACAGATTTCTGGGTATTTATTTTGTACCCTGTTATTTTACTGAATTCATTTATCAGTTCTGTTAATTTTGGGGAGGAAATCTACCATTCCTCTTATCTGGTGGTACAGGGCTCAGATTACAGTCAACACTGGCATTTATAATCAAATCTATAGCAAGTTTTTTTCTTGTATCTCATTTTTTGTATTTATGTATAATCAATATGCAATATTGCATTAGTTATATTAGTTTCAGTTGTATGACTAGTGAATGATTTAACATTTTTATACCTTACAATATGATTACTCCATTAATTCTACTAAGTTTTCTATAAGCCCACACTTGTTTCTAGGTTATCAGTCACTCTATTCATGTGTCAATATTAACCTTTCTTAATTATCATAGATTTATAATAATTTTTAATATCTCATAAGGTGAGAACAATGGCCTTGTTCTTTCTTTCTTTTTTTAAAGATTTTATTTATCTATTTTTAGAGAGGGAAGGGAGGGAGAAAGAGAGAGAGAGAGAAACATCAATGTGCAGTTGCTGGGGGCCATGGCCTGCAACCCAGGCATGTGCCCTGACTGGGAATCGGACCTGCGATGCCTGGTTCACAGCCTGCGCTCAATCCACTGAGCTACACCCGCCAGGGCTGTTCTTTCTTTTTCAAACCATCCTGGCTCTTCTTGTTTCTTTATTAAGTTCTGAGAAAACTAGTTATAACTTTTATTGGTATTACATTGAATTTAAAGATAAAGTTTTGGAAAGTGGCAGTCTTTTGACATTAAGCTTTTCTATACATTAATTTTCTTGTTATTCTATTTACTAACATTTCTGTCATATATTTCAACTAAATCCTCATCACAATTTCTTTTCTTTTTTCTCATTTCTAATGAAAAACAACAATCAGCCAAGTGAAAATATTACTTACATTTTGTTAAATTGAGATTATGCTAGACTTAGCTTTATATTAAGAATATATTTCTGACTATTAAAGCAATATTGACTAATTGTAAAAATTGTGGATAAAAGGAAAAATGATAAGAAAATATTCATTGTCAATATTTTATATATTATTTCCTTTGAAGATCTTTATATTGAATATGATAATATATGATAACACTGGGATCACAATTACATGTGTAATTTTAAATTCTACTTTATTGACCCAATATTGAAGTTTAAACAAAACATTATTTTACCATTTTGTGGACTTTCAATAATTACTATAGTTTTTTTTCCATTATATTGGGCATTTTGGTTGTGTTTAATTATTGGTTTCACAAAAATTTAGGTTTTCAGAATATTTGTAAAATAAATTTGCTCACTTTGCTAAATTTTTTAAGACAGAGGGCAACAGACTATAGCTGGTGGCTTGTTTTTGTAATTAACATTTATCAGAACTCAGCCATGCTCGTTTTTCTTATATTTGGTCAATGGTGGCTCCTATGACACAAAAGAATTCAAGAGCTGTGTCAGAGACCATTCAGCCCACAAAACCTAACATATTACTCACCAGCCCCTTACAGAAAAGATTACTGACTCCTATCTTAGGGTAAAATCCTACACATTGAGTATCTTGGTATAGGTATATGCATAGTTTTATAAAGTTTAATAAACTATAATCTTTCTTCCTGAAGTTCTGAAGTTTGGCAATATTGCATGAGCACCTGTATCAAAGCACTCATGAGGTATGTTTTATCCTGCCTGCTTCTCAAAAATTATGATTCGAACAATTCATATACTTCCTGCAAGGGATATGTCAACATTATAATGTTTAAGTCACAATAATCATTTGTGTTTGGCCCCCCATGAAATGACTGTAATGTCAAGTGATGCTTGGAGTATTTGACAGCAGTCAAGGAGATACTTATTCTTGAGACCACTGAGGCTATCTGGGCGTAACCTTTCCACTAGGTGTTCATGAAGATCCTCTCATATATCCCAGAAAACACTGCAAAGTTTGTGTCTTCTCTGCCTCTAAGAAGAATTTCATTCTTCACCATTAGTTTTGCCACACTAAAGCAACAGAACAAAAATTTTAGGTTTGTGTGTTGTTTTCCAATAATTTGTATCTCATTTTCTGTAGAAAAGAGTAGAAAAGTATATATCATCTTTACTATGTTTGCTTGGCTTATCAAATGCTGAACTGAAAATGAAAAACTCAAATAGTGAAACTATATTTTTCTTTCAACCTGTGAAATAAGTCTGTTATACTCTGCTTATCTTACACAACAAAATTGCTGGAAAGTGGTGTACATACTATGTTATGCAACAAATAACAGCCAACACATTTTTTAGACAAGAAACTGCATCAGAGAGACAGGAAGATGTCCTCTCTGCTTACCCATTTCATTTTGTGATCATGTTTAAGTTTATAATTTACTTATTATTTTTAATGTCAATTTTAATTAAGAAATTAGAAAAAATATTAAAAGATGAAATGTCTGTATAACCATTTGCAAGTGTGCTGATGATTGGTTAATCTGCATCATGTGTGAGAATGAAGGGGTATGATTGGGATTTTTAGAGAAGATAAAAATCTTCAGTACTTGACCTCTTGCTTTTTGTCATGAGACCATACACATTTATTCTACAACTTATTTGAACTTTGGCCCTGGTGTTGATTCATGAAACTGATTCTCAGAATATGGGGTTTTAGTGAGGAGATGACATTAATGAGAAATTATGTGTTTCTATGGATCAGAATGATGGGAAAATGGGGATTCAGATATATTGGAAATTCCATACTGGACTGACACCATGACTCCGGTCTGGCACTGAATTACTTCCCTCCAGGATTACCCCTTTCTGCCATTGTCTTGCCACACTGGACTTGCAGAAAAGGAAACCATTCTGACTGTGTAGGCACTTTGCTAACGACACAGTGCTAAAGGAGTTCATGTGTGAGAGGAGACAAATGGCTGGAGGACAGTCATGAGCCTGCGGGGACGTCTCCTCCCTCAGTGGTTAGCAAAGGGTTTGAGTTTTGATTTCACTTAGCAGGAAACCCTGATAATTTCCTCCACTGGTGTTTTTTAATATGAGAATGAGAATGGGAATAATTTGTGTCAGAATCACGCCCTCACCTGCTGGTTAATTTATGCATGTTTCCTTAGGTCTCTGAAACAAAGATCTCTGGACTCGAGACATAGTGATCTATGTTTTTTACAAGTGCCGCACATCATTTTTTATGTAGAAAGAGAACTATTGATAAGGAACTGTTTTCCACATCCTTCTTTGGAAGCTCAGTCTTTTGACCTTCATAGAAAATTGTGAGATCCTTGTGCATACTCCACTTTTCACAGTGTGTAAAATAAGAATTTGTAATATACTTGATATGTACAACATACCCAGAATACACATAATATACAGTGTCATTTAGTGGAAAACACTGGTTTTAAATTCTTGTGCAGTTTTCTAAACCTGCTTCCTCAGCAGTAAAATTACACTAAAATTTAAGTCAAGTTCCATATCTAAAAGGTCTTTTTACTCCTAGGTTTGTAGATAATGTCTTGTTATTCATTACCTTACACACCTTGATTCACACACAGATACCTCACACATATGTGACCTCATCTGGGCCATTCACTCAGGTACACACAGAGGCATAATTAATTGCCTTACATAAAAGAAGTAAAATTTCTGTAGTGCTATTCTTCTCTTTAAAAGAAAAACAAAACCAAGCTGAAGAATAAAGGAATAAGTGTTACCAGAGCATGAACCTCACTAGTTTGATCTTTGTTAAGTTTACAATAAACTTGAGACTTAGTCAAATATCTTATTTGCCCTGGAAATCTGCTGGGACCTGTTATTTCTTATCCTTCCTTCTTGAGGAAAATCATTTATACATAGTCTGTCTGTGAGCCTTAGTTTTGGAGATTTAACTATGAAAAAAAAAACAAAACAAATTAACAGAAACATTCCCTATGAAGAAAATCTTGGATAACAATTTTGAAATTTGTGATTGGGGTGGGGATGCTTTCCCACCTCACTAATTAGCAGACAAGCACAGTTGGCTGTCAGTGACAGGTGCCGAGGGGTTTAGCCCACCACTGAGAAACTCACATCTTTGCCCTCCAAAGCAGACAAATATAGCTTAGCCCAGACAAGCTCTACGAATAAGTACAACTTTGCATCTTGACTTTTTAGGTTACTGTGATGTTTTGCAAAATTCCGCTAATCATTGGAATACATTGTCAGAGTAAATATTTCCTCAGTAACTTATGTTTTTAAACTATAACACCATATATTCATCAAAACTGCCTCATTGAAATGTCCACAAAGGTAATCTAACCTCAACTATCTAATACTTTTTTTCCCCCAAAATGTGGGATAGCAACTTGGCAAGTGTCTGCAGAGACATCCAGGGTCTGGCCTCTTCCCAGAGGCTGGTTCTTTTACTGCATGCCTCCTTACAGTGGGCAGATCTTTGAAGCTACAATTATTTGTGACAGGAGTGGGCCATTAAAAGAGAAGGAATGCCTGATTTAAATGTTTCTCTTTTCCACCTTCTCTTCTCCTCTTTATTCTCTGTTGTCCTATCTTCCTATTTCTTTCTCCTTCTTTTATTTGTTCTCTCCCTAACTCTCATTTATTTTGTCCTTCCACCAAACTCTTCTTGTTGTCTTTCACTTACATATATTAAACTCCAGAAATAGTGCTTTGCACAGAATTGGATCATAGTAAACATTGAAGTGAATCTGTGTGTAAATAAATGGTGATTACCACTCTGTCATCTTAGGAACGTGTATTCCTTTGTCTCTGGCTTGCTACTATAGTCACTCTAAAATCCTCTGCTGCAAGCTCAACCAAACTATGAGTTTCACATGTAATGACTTGCCAAAGAAGGCTGGCTCATTTCATGACTTGATGCGGTCCTTCAAATCAGACTACAAAATAGATCCACTTGGTGTTATTTCAGGAAAATATGCTTTCTTACCTTTCAGATCCTTAAAAAATGTACATCATTGAGTCACATATTTTACTAAACATGTCAGCAAACTAACTTTATTTAAGAATTTAAACATTGTTTCATGTACTATTTTTTGAAAGTTTATTTTTCTAATCTTATTATCTTCATTTTTATGTTTTATGCATTTTTGTTTCTACCTTTTAAAAATATTTTCTTCCTCCTTTTTTATCTTATAATTAAATTCACTGAGGTGACATTGGTTCATAGGGCCACATAGGTTTCAGGTGTGCATTTCCATGACACATGATCTGTTTATTGCAGTGTCTGTTCACAGCCCAAAGTCAAATGATTCTCAATCACAGTATAGCCAGCCCCCTTTACCCTTCACTACCCACTCATAGCCCTTCCTTCTGGTAATCATCGTGCTATTCCCTGTGTGTGTCTCTGAGTTTCAGTTTTATATCCCACATATGAGTGCAATCATATGGTTCTTAGCTTTTTCTGACTGATTTATTTTGCTTAGCATAATATTCTCAAGATACATCCATGTTGTTGAAAATGGCAGTATTTCATCCTTTCTTATGGTCAAATTGTATTCCATAGCATATATGTATCACATCTTCTTTATCCACTTTTCTATGGAAGGACACTTTGGCTGTCTCCATGTCTTGGCCACTGTGAAGAATGTTGCAATGAACATAGGGTTGCATATATCTTTGTGAATAAATGCTCTCAGGTTTTTCAGGTAGATACCCAGAAGAGGGGTTGCTGGATCATACGGTATCTCTATTCTTAATCTTTAGAGGACGTGCCATACTGTTTTTCATAGTGGCTGTACCAGCTTACATTCCCTCCTTTTAATGAGTAAGTTAAGATACCTAGGTTAACTGAGGAAATTGGTATAAAAGGTGATTCTGGTTTTATCAAGTAGATATTTTTTAATAATTTTTTCTTTCATTGATTCTAGAGGGAGGAGTAGGGAGGGAGAAAGATGGAGAGGATCACTGAGGTGAGAGAGAACATCCATCGGTTGCCTCCTGCGTGCACCCAACCAGGGACAGAACACATCCCAGATGTGTACCTGACTAGGAATGAACTGGAGACCTTTTGTCTTGCAGGATGCTGGCTGACCAACTGAGCCACATCATCCAGAGTCTTAATGTATTTAAAATTTTACCTGAATATTGACCAAATGCTAATTATTCTGAGACTTATAAGGCCAAAAGCAAAAACTTTATGTGATGGTATTTTGATATGCTAATGTGATAAAGCTCAACTAAAATACCCAGAACCCCCTCTCTGGGATGACACTGTGATGCTATGATGCGCTACAAGAGATAATTTCACACCAGAGATGGAACAGGGAAAGGAGGCAATGGCCATTTTTAATCATGCACATACCTTCTCACGCTTGTTTAGTCCAACACTAATCTAGATGCTGCAGTGAAGGGATTTTTCAGAAGTAATTAAAACCTGTAATCAGTACAGGTTAAATTAATCAAAAGGAAGATTATCTGGGTGATCATGATGGATCAGCTAAAAGGTTTTTAAAAGGGGGCTAAAGTCTTTCCTGAGATCAGAGATTTCAAAGGACAGCAAAGTTAGCAATTTCTCTCCTTTCTCCTGTAGCTCTTCCGCCCTCACTGCCTTCAGACAACAAAGTTCAGGTGGTACCCATGGATGAGAGCCTAATCATCACCTTCCCTGCCTGCTGGCCTGCCCCACACACTTCGGATTTGCTTAGCCAGCCTCCACAACTGCATAGGCTGATTCCTTGAAATACATTTCTACACATTAATCTATTCATTTGTTTTCTCTGCTTGAACCTTGAGAGACAAAATGCCAAAGAACAAAAATCTGAAACTGGAACTTCTATCAGAGATCGCTGTTAAGATAAAATACATGAAGCTGTTAAAGTGTAAGTGCTAAGAAAATTAATTTGTATAGTAATTAAGAATTGTTGTATATGTCATATATGAGTGAAATTATGTGGTACTTATGCTTTTCTGCCTGACTTATTTTGCTTAACATGATACCCTCAAGATCCATCCATATTGTTGCAAATGGCAGGACTTTATTTTTTTAACATGACTGAGTAGTATTGCATTGTATATATGTGCCAAATTTTTTTATCAGATCATCCTGATTTTACTCATATGTGGGATATGAAACAAAAAGCAATAAACAAAGGTTTTGTAGGAGGAGAGAAAAGGAATATAGGTATGAGACCAAATCATTATTTATTTTTCTGCTCGGTATTAAGAAAATGGGCTTTAAATAGTACAATCTATTTGGTATTTTTGCAGTCTTCTTATATGTGTATACAAATACCCATAGGTGAACAAAGAACCCCCAAAATGCCTTATAATCAACACAGAATTTAAGTACAATGATTTGAATTTTATTTTTGTCATTAATGTTGTTGTAACTAACAGAGAAAAATTTTAAACAATACTGATTAAGCATCTACTATGGCCAGACTTTATTCTAAGTACCACAGGGAACTTACATAAAGATTAAAAACATGGTTTCTCACTTTAAGAAGTATAATCTAAAAGTCTAGTTCTCACTCATAAATTCAGGACACCTTATATGTCTCTTTAATTAATCACTTCTCTGATTTTTATATAATCTATTAAGTCATAAAGTGATAGAAATAGCACAATCTTTGTGCTAAATGAATTTATATTTCAGAGATAAAATAAACATGAATTTAGATTATAGAAGGGATTCTTAAGAATTGTAATTATATGTAATTCTCAATATATATGACATAACACAATATAATTAAATGTATCTACTGTTTACTAGTATTTTTATATTAACACTTGATTATAAAGATGTAATTCTTGACTAATTAAGAATTTTAGTTTTATCTGTACTTTTTTCATTCTATAATTGCTTAACTAAAATCTAGCTTCTCATATTATTTTATAAAATACCTTTAATTTTCAAAGGTTCTTAACCCTTAGTTATTTAAAACCTGGTATCAGGTAATACTTGTAAATATCCTCTGGTTGTCACCTTTTGTAATTTTTTTTTTAATTTAGTAAGAGCTAAAATTCATTCTAGAATTCAGCGGTGAAGGACATTTTGCTAGCTACAGAGGCCGTCATATTTTCTATTATTTCCTCTCAAGTGAATCACTTGTGATACTGTAGATGACTTGATATGTTGGTTCTGTAACAGCGGGAAATTATAACAGTGGGAGATTGTAACCGCCCCACCATTTGTTTGACATTGTTTCTGTAAGTGCTGGCTCTGACATATGTAGCTTGTAGATGAACGGCATGTTTGTATAAGAATCCTAGGAACTAAATTCAAAAGATACAGATCCCAACCTTCAAGCATCCCAGCTCCAGGAGATTTTCTGAACTTCAACTGTAGAGACCAGATGACTTGATGCTGGGATGACTAAACCGGGGTGATGCACACCGGACCATCTCCTTTCGTATTGGAATGGGCTGTGTTCATCTGCATGCAGAAAACTTTGCAGCCCCCTCCCTTAATCTTTTCGTTCTGTTCCCCTCTCCCTCCTTATAAAAAATGTCTGCCTCCAATGAGAGGTGGAAGTGGGTTTTGTGGCAGGAGTTCTCCATCTTCCAGGTGACCGGCATCTGCAAATAAAGCACTCTCCTTTACATGAGCACCTGCCGTTGAGTATTGGCTTTCTAGCGGCAGGTAGCCGGACCTGCGTTCAGTT
This sequence comes from Tonatia bakeri, assembly GCA_004024845.1. NCBI lineage: Eukaryota > Metazoa > Chordata > Mammalia > Chiroptera > Phyllostomidae > Tonatia > Tonatia bakeri. The sequence continues at coordinate 50,035 of PVIA01004845.1, read as the reverse complement.
ATGGTTCTGTATGGAATTGTCGTGCCTGGGGTTTATTCAGTTGACTCCTACCTAATATGCGTTTAATGTGAATGTCTTTGTAACAAATATGCTTTTACAGCTTGGATAGGCCAGAAATTGGCAAACTATGGCCCATGGGCTAAACCCAGTCAACTCTTATTTTTATAAATAAAGTTTTATGGAAAACAGCCACTCCCATTCATGAATATATTTTCTCTGGCTGCTTTCACACTGTAGCTTGAAGATTTGAGTAGTTGTGACAGAAGCCATATGGCCTGTGTGGTAGGCAGAATTCTGAAGTGGCCTCCCATGGTTTCCTGCCCTAATTCCCAGGATGTGCATATTGAGCCTGTCTGGCCCACACTGAAGCTCAACTTCTCCTCTACACAGTCTTCTGTCTTTTCTTCCCTTCCACAGGTTTTGATCCAAGGACACTCTGTAGTCAACTTCCTAGAGGAGACAACCTGCATTACTGAGACTGATCATCAAAACTCATTTCTTTTCAAGAGTCTAGTTTGGATCCCCTACACCACCATTATTTTTATTACTAGCAAATGAGTGACAGATCCTTAGCCATTAATGGCAATAGGATATCTTCTTTTATTTCTCCAAAGGCTTTCTTCCATGGATTGATTTCTTATTTAGAAAAATTCTATATCATGGTGTAAATAAGATTATAGTGAAACTAGAAAATCCAGCATTTGTGCTGCCTGTTATTAGCAGAAACAATAAGTAGAGACAAGGATTGATTCTTTGTGGGTACTTTATCCAGATGGCCTGCAAACTGAGAAGATGCTGGGATATGTACCATCAAAAAATGTCTTAACATCTCACTTCAAGACAACATTTTCATAAGGAGAAGAAAGGGTAGGTAAGGGGGCTGGAAAAAAGGTTAATTGCATAAGAGTTACAGTCTGCTGGCTTTGTTTTATTCTGAATATCCCAAAACCTACATTTGTTCTTGTTCATATTAGGCATTAAATAAATAATTATTAAATAATTGAGTAAATGTTCATGTGCGTCATTAGACTAAAACCTTTTTGAAAACAAGCAGTGTATCATTTTATACCCAATACTTCACACAATGCCTCACGTGTATTAGGATTTCAATAAATACATGTCAAATGATTTAATATATGAATGAATAAATGGTTCTATGGTTTCTCTGGTTAGATAAATAATGTAGAAATAATTGTATAACAAGAAAATCTACAAAATGTAAGATAAACAGTCAAACCTTTATAATGTTCGGTTATTGTGTCATAGATCTAGCCCACTCTTGGGACTGGGCCTCACTATAGGAGGTTCTACTTTTTACCCACGCCAGTGTGTCTTGATGTCCATTTACTGATGAAGTTAAGCATTTTGAAGGTTTACTTGTTATATATATGTTCAGTCTTTTACGTTGCTTGATTATTTGCATCGCCCATTATTGCTTATAGCTTTTATTTTCCCAATGATTTATAGTTATTTCATGTAACTATTCCTCTACCCAAGTTGTATATCAACTTTTCAACTTGGAGATGGCTTGCTTCTACTTCTGCTCAAATATCTTGACATTGTCATTAATTTATCTTCTATATAATAAAAAAATACAATGAGTCATTCTGTTAAACATTGAAGACCAAACATTACTGCTTTATATATTAAAGATGTTAAACTTTTGATTATTGAGGTTATTATAAAATTGTTTTTAGATTGCATTTTGTCTTTTTTTGTCACATGGGAAAAAATAAATTTAAGTAGCCCAAACTATCACTCTTTTAAATTTACATATATTTACATTGTACATTAATGTCATTCTATGGGAGATTTCTTAAATAGATACAGCTATTTTTTTAGCTTCATGTTGCAACCTTTTTGCAAATAAAATTAATTAAAGCACTTATTTTATAACTAGTCTGAACATTGTCAATGCATACATCTAACCCCATTAGTTGAGTTTTAAATTTACTAATTAAGAATTCATTATTTTTGATAGAATAAGAAGTTATCAAATTATCAGAGTAAGATTAAATGTACTTTGAGTTGGCGACATAATGTCAAAGGTCAGGAGCTTTAGAATCAAACCTGCTCTCAGCTTCTAGATGACAGGGACCTGTGTTAGGACTCCTTGTGACCCTGTCCGTGCGGTAGTGTCAGATACAGGGAAACACCATTTGCTGGGTGAATGAAATACTTGGGATTGTATTAACACTCCACAATTTATGAACCACACAAAACTAACCAAATTAGTTAATTCCTTTAACTATGTATTTTCTCATAAGCAAAAGTTAGATGAGAAAAACTTCTCTTAAAGCACAGATGGCAAACACAAAGAAGGCCCTTGGGCCAAATCTGGCCCTCTATCTTGTTTTATCCTGCCCAGCACCTTGTTTCTATCAGTGTGGAGCTCCTTGCCCCCAGTTAAGGAGTACTTACATTTATACAGTCCTAAAATTACATTCGGCCCTTTGAAGGCAACTGCAGGGGTGGCATGGCCCCCGGTTAAAATAAGTTTGACACCCTGTAAAGGCTTTGACAGCTTTACATTAAATAATTTGGAGAGAGAATCTGAAACATGCTACTCATCTGTAGTTAGTAATTATTGTCACTTAATTCTGGGCTCACTTGTTAGCTTGGGTTCTAGAAAAAATTCTAGAGGATTCCATAAAACTTAAGCTGAGTTATGAAAGAATAAAAGAGGTTTTAGATATACTTTAGCATGCTAAGAGGTTTTAATAGGAAGTTGTATATCAGTTTTTATGCTTGAGATGGAAGATGGATTTGGCAAAAAAAAGCTTTAGAGAAACTTATTCTGACAGAAATGGTGGTTTCAGTCAATCCTATTTTATTACTCTTATGCAAAATTTGGACTGTTTCCATAAACACATTCTTTATTTGAGCATTTAATTGATTTTAACTAAAATTTATATAATGATTTTAAACTTGGTTATTGATTCTACCATATTGAAAACAATCTGGAAAATTTACTCTCTGGTGAGCACAGATCAAAGTAGTTAATATATTAAAATTAATTCCTAAAGGCAGCTGCTATGAAAATTTATTTTTATTATCATGACTGCATGACTCTCACTTGACATAACAATTAAATACAGTTATAGAGACAACAAAACTCCTTAGCATGACAATAAGCCTGCTCCTTGCAGCTGTTATTCTTAAATGAACAGAAAGGGACAAAGTAAAGACAGCATGGATGACTTTTAATGATTTCTTTTCAATCCACAGCTATGTAATATATGGGAGTGCCACTGTAGTTGATAAGAAATTACACAGTTTAATGAACACATCATTTATTTCATCAAAGTTGAACGGAGGATATTGTTTGAGAGTGATAAGCTCTTCAATGACATTTTGAATATACAGATTTTCAAGTGTTTTTCATACGCAGCATCATATTATCAGCTTCCCACAAACTAATCCAGGCATATGCATATTATCACAGAAAGTTGTAATCTTATCACTGTTTTAGGTGCCTGCAAAGGTATTACAGGTTATGCAGTTACTTACAAAAAAAAAATTCAATGAAATGTTTAAAAAGTCAATGTATAAAGTATATAAGTACCCTGAATCATACTCCGTGAATTTTGTATATTGTATTTGGAAAAAGTATTTTATTATGATGCCTAAGAAATATGTATAATAAATATTTCATGACAATTCATAAAATCTGTTATTATTTGCATTTCGGTAATACAATAAACTTGTACCATAAGAACATTTATATGAAGACATATTTTACTTTTTGTTTAAAATGCAGAGCTTTTTCTTTAATAAATCAATTCTATACCATAATCATGCATACCTTATGTATGCCCTAATGGTTCTTCATAAAAACAGCATTTAAACTGTTACCTAATGCGGGAAAATTTGATTTACTAGTATATGCACCTTGATTGCTACAAGGAAATGTTTACAGAGGTTTCACAGCATTAAAATTGCATCCAATTTCTTGGTATTTAACTCCAAGGAGAGTGTAGAGAATTAAGATGAATGATTGACTAATGCTGTGGAGTCTGTATTTAGCAAATGACACGCTTGTAAACCTGGGAGGTCATTAATCTATTCACCTGTTAATATTAACTTTCTGTTTTTGATGATACAAAAATAAACTATTATAATAATAGGGAAGGTTTGTTGACATTAATCCCAATGCTTAAACAATAGTGGACTCCCTTGGCCCGGAACTCTGTTATTGGAACATCATAGACCAAGGTAAAATATGAAAGCAATAAAGAAACACTACAATTATTTTGTTGCACTCATTTTTTATTTTGTCTTTTGTGCTTGGTTTAACTAAACTGGACTCCAACCTCCAAGTGAAGTGAAAAGAAATTTTGGAAATAGGCAAATGATTGAGAAATCAGCTGAGGTTTCTGGGTGCATAGTCGGACTAATACAAGGCCTATGTATTTTATTTTTATTGTAAAATTGCACAACATTACATACTTTCCTTCTTGGCAAACGATGTTTTGTTGTATGTGCGTATGTGTGTTTGGTTGGTTGATTTCTGTCACATTACTCATTTTTAGTCTTTTTTGTCGATTTTAAAGTCATAAAGCACTCTTCATTCCCATCTCCTTGGAACCTCTTCATTCACCCATTCCTGGTGGTATCCTCTGTTCTTTTCTACTTTTATATACTTATTTTGAGGAATTTCCTCTACTTCTATAATTTCAACTCTGAACCCTATGCAGGTGACACAAAAGTCTACAATTTCAATCAGTATCTCTTTCACAATCCAGATTAATAATGCTCAACACTTCTGAAAATCTCTGCTTCAAAATGCCAAAATAACCTGCAAATCAAATCTGGCTTTTTACTGTCCTTTTCCCCAAACAATACTTTTGTGAGAGGGGAAAAAACTAAATCAGAAGTTTTAACCTTATGGGTCTGCAGCTAGTGCAGAAGGAACAGAACAAAGGTAGGTAAAGGAAAAATATCTACAGAATTTTTAGGGTAAGGAGAACAACCTCAGACATAGCAAAAAGTAAAGGGTCCACAATTGTTGCTGGCTATTGTGAAGCATATCAAGTCCTTTTAAGGGTTTCCCCACAACAATCCCAATTCAAGCCAATGCTCTGGGGGTGGCTCTCCTTTGTCAGACCGACAGAAACGCAGACACAGTGAAAGAACCAGAGATGCATTCATCTTTCCAACAGTTCTTGTCCAATGCCCAAAATAGGAGATCAAGTATCATGTTAGATGGGGGTATCAGAAATGCCCAGTATAGGCTGTGGAAAATTTTTCTCAATTTACTTTGTTTTGTGCTGCCATAAAGCTACCCTGGCAGAAGAGCTGAGAACAAGACACACCCTTGTGTTAGAAGTAAAGATGTTCAGAACAAGTCTCCCCAGAATACGCCACTTTGGCATGCAGATTATTTTAAACCAGCAATTTTCAAACTTTTTATCTCATGGCACTCATAAACTAATTACTAAAATTCTGCAGCACATAAAAATATACTTTTTTGTCAATCTGATAAAACAAATAGGTATAAATTTACTACATCACACCAAGTGGCTGTTGTTGTGTTGGCTGCTATCATTTTTTAATTTGACTGTTAAAGGAAAAAGAGGTTAGCACCCCTGACTAAACAGGTATTTCATGTTTTAAAAATTCTTCTAGCACACTGGTTGAAAATCACTGTTTTAGAGTGAAAAAAAAATCAAAGCCAAACAACCCTGGAAAAGCTCTTTATTTTTCCCTTAACTGTCTAAAAGTTTAGATAGAAGCCCTGGTTTAGGAAGAGTGATTTTACCGGAGATAACTACAAAGAGTAGGGGGTAGGGGTGGTGGCCTGGGGAAAGCCTGGCGCTGTTCTTTCAAATTCCCTTCTGTGTCCCATTGTTTCTTGATGGCCTGGCAACCACTTCTTTACTGAACATTTGCTCTCCCATTTTGCTCTAAACTGTCTTTCCCCTCTCTGAAGTCCCAAACCTCTACCTGCTCTTAATGGCATATAAGTCTCAATTTCCTGTCTTCCTTTGGGTCTCATATTCTTATGGGGCTCCCACATATACATAATACTTTTTCCCTGTTAATGTGTCTTATGTCAGTTAAATTATTCAACCAGCCAAGAAAACCTATAAGGGTAGAGGGAAAAACTGTCCCTCCCCTACAATAGTAGTAGCAAGAGAGAAACAAAAGCCAACTGATAATGTGGCTGCAGGACACGAAGTATTCTTCAAGTACCAGGACTGATATAAACATCATACATGCCCACTTATTTTACACAGAAAACTTCAATATATTATTGAGACAAATTGGAGAAAATAGGGAGAATGTAGTATCCCAAACTAGACTGAGGGAAACTTAAGGCAAAGTGTCTTGTTTGTTAATTATCTATATCCTCACCACCATAGTTCTTCCAAAGACACGTTTTGAGAGAAATGGCCCTGCCATACATTCCTTCAACCAGGTAAGAAAAATGCCGGTTGCCCTTCGTCGCTCCTGAACTGAGTCTGCCCCTGCTCTGATGGACTCTGTCATCGTCGTGGCTCCTGCCCTCACTGCCACTACCTGGATTTTTGCATCAGCGTGGGTTTATGGACTTGGAGGTCATAACCGCTTCCACTTCACCTGTCCACATTTCTGTTAGTAATCTCTCTGATGCATACATTTGGTTATTTCAACACCTTCTAACGGTTTCTGGAATTTTGGTATAATGTTTCCTTTTTTGTTTAGCTTTTTTTTCAGTTACAGTTTATACTCAATATTATTTTGCATTAGTTTCCAGTATACAGCATAATGAGTGGTTAGACAATCATATACTTTACAAAGTTAACTTTTACTTCTGAATCTGGTATTTTCTGCAAGTTTACTACTGATCCTTTTTTCTCACAAATGTTCCACCAAAGCCTGCTGTGTCCTGAAACCTGAGGAATGCTTCTTCATGTCCTGCAACCACCTCATCGGAGGCAAATCTTCACATGCTAACACTATGTCATCAGTGTAATGGGTTCATTTACTTATGGGCAAGGAGAACATGAACAGATTGTGAGGCTTGCAGGTAGCCTTGGGGAAGCACTTGAAAGGTTCATTATTGTCCTTCCTATGTAAAAGAAGCACATTGATCTGAAGTTATCAGAAATCTGTGCTTTTGATAAAGTTCTCCTCTTTTTTTCTTTTAGCTTAGATGGATCCATTTCAATCTTAGCTTAGTTATACATAAAATATCTTTCTTAACTTCCATTATGCTCAGAACTTCTTCATTTTCTGCTGTTAAAGAGAATACCACAGACCCCAAATGGTGTCATTGTGCAGAAGTCCATGATGCCCAAATTGCTGTTTCAACCTCACCGAGAAATGTAACTACAAAGCTCTCCTTCAGCCTTTATACTGAAATAATAACACTCTGTTACTTTATCTTTATCAGGCCCAGACTCAAAGACAAAGGACCCCAATTTGGGTTGGGAACTCCTTCAATCTAATGAGCAAATGATTAGTTTTCTATTCACCCAGTGAAAAGTTATATTGTAATCATTGAAATTAAACACAAAAGTTTCTAATGGTTCTTTTCCCCATGGAAGACAAATTGAGTTTTCTTTCCTTAAGTAAAAAAAATAATAATAATAGTTTCAGTTAAAAACACATATTGTGTTTTTAAAAACTTTCAGTTACTACCACATTGTCGTGCATATATCTCACTGTTAATTTTTAAATGCAGATTAATGTGCCTTCTTTAAACTTAAAAAGAATCTTTTTACTGGTGATTTTCAATTTAAATATTAATTCTAAACTAATAATCTCTTAAATATATCCATGAGAAAGTTGTTAAGTTCCTGATCAAATAAATTTGATGTTTTTGTCATTATCTTTAAAATTTTTCAACATAGAGGATTTTATCTTAAGACTATTAGCTTTTAGCACCAATTTTATTTTACTGAAATGTTTTGATTTTAAAAGCATCAGATAATAATCCAAAGACTTTTAGGTCAAGCAAAATATGTACCATTTTTAATGTCATTCAAGCAAATTGAGGTGCACTCTTTAAATAATTGTCATGGAAAAATATTTCAAGAATATTTTTATTTAAGTTTGGTAGCAACAGTTCATGATTTGTTTAGTGAACTACATTTTAAATTTCATTAGTAATGTCACTAGGTTAACTCATATAGCTGAAAAGACTGCTGGATAAATAAAATGACTATGAAGAAACCTTATTAACATATTTCATGAGAAAGTTTACAGTTTATCATTTAATAAACATATACATAAGGTTTCCAAATCACCAAAGATTAGCATCATTAAGAATTTATGGATTGCCCTGGCCAGGGGCTTAGTTGATTGGAGCAACATCCTGTACACCAAAAGATTTGTGAGTTTGACTCCCTGTCAGGACACATACCTAGGCTGCAGATTCGATCCCTGGTCAGAACACGTACAGGAGGCAACTAACAGATGTTTCTCTAACACATTGATGTTTCTCTCTCTCAAGTTGATAAACAAATCATCTGCTGAAAATTAAAAAGAAATAGAGAATGCATGACTTATCTCCAGACCTGGCATTAGTCCCATCTTTTAAGGAGTTACTGTAAATCACACTCTCAACACTTGTCTCCCTCTCTTTCTCATAGAAAACTTATTTCATCACTGATGTCACTGAAAACTCATTTCCTAAAAAGTATCTATTCTGTCACTTGAACAAAGTTTCACTTTTCTGCAAGCTGATGCACCACTGAAAAACCATCAGGAATCTGAGAGAAACCAGTGAGAGAGAGAGAGAGAGAGAGAGAGAGGGGGAGAGAGAGAGAGAGAGAGAGAGAGAGAGAGAGAGAGTGTTCCAGGTGCAGTGTAAGCATCAAGAATATCCAGAACACTTCTCTGTTTTGGCACAAAGCAAAGTGGCTTTCTAGTCTGGTCAGAAATAGGGGCTAGAATTGTGAGGAGGAAATCTGTTTCCCTGTGAGGTTGGCTATGGGAGGCACTGAAATGAATTTTGTTGTACTTTTTATACTTTTATTAATGGTTCTTACTTAGTATTAAATAAAGTATATCTGTAAATACACAAGAGTAACTTGTCTTTGGAGGATTCAGAGAAAGGAGATCCATTTGCATTTTAATGAGAGTCCCAGGTAAGCCATCCTACTTGCCTCCAAGGGTATTGGAAGAACAGGCAAAGGGACTGAAAGAGGATACATTTAGAATCTGGGATGTTGGAGACACTGTACTTAAAGGACCATATTTTTTTCCCCCAAAACTCATTTTTTACAAAGGCCATATGATTACATTCCATCCAGGACATATACAGAAGTCGGTACTTGTTATTTTCAGATGTAATGTTGCTATATGTGGCTCATTTCTCATGCCTGTCAAAATCCTTCAGAATTCTGATTCTATCATTCATTTTATTCAGTCTTTATTCCAAACTATAGACCAATATATTCAATGCATCATCAGTGTCTTCTTCATCTAGATGTTAGTTGTAGAGCCCAGACACATGACTCTAGAAATCTCCATTCAAGTCAACATACATATTATCATCTAATATTGTTTGTGAATGGTTATTCAATAATAATGACAACAAAAGTTGTGTTACAAATTCACACAACTCTCTTACTGTGTATCCTGTACTATTCCATCTAATCAACATGAATAGTGCCTATTAATTCATTAATTTGACATGTGAGACATGATATCCCTGCCTAAGAGAAGTCCTTGTACTACATAATATATCAAGCTAGAAACCCAGCAGAAGATATTTATGTAAAATAATTTCATAATCACAGTTTTAAAACACACATTTGTTTTATTATATCTTATCTCTAGTATTACACTTGTTAAAATATGACATTTTTATTATAATGCATAGTGAAAAATCATTGGATAAACTATTTTTAATTTAAGAAACTTTTCTCTGATTTTCTAAGATTTTTTGATGTGTGTGATTTTTTAAAATTTCTATTTTTATGTTCAGTGTATTTCCTTATTATAAACTCGTATTCATTAGACATACCATTAGGTATAAAACAAAAGAGGGTGAAATTAATTTCTATCTTTCTTTTTGAAAATAGCTTTGTTATTTTAGTTGCTTGGGAATTTGATAGAATAGACTTTCCTATTTGTCCTATTTCTATAAAAAAGCTAAAATTGAATATCAGTTTATAGTTGCCAAAGCAAGTACCATGCATAACAAGCATACTTTTTCTATATTTATTTTGTGTTTAGATGAAGAAAGACTATAAAAGTGAGTATTACACAATACCTATGTATTTCACCTAAAGGATCTATACTATTAGTATGGCAGTACCAGTGTCAAATTTATCAGAGAAAAAAAATAGTTAATTTGTTAGAAGGGAAATTATTCACCAATGGAGATAAAAAATGAAAATAGTGGCTCCTTTTAAAACAAATTCTAATATTGTTACTTGATTTCAAACATGCGTTCATGAGGGGGAACCCCCCAAAAAACAGAATTTATTTATGAAAAATTTTTGTATATATTCTTGCATGTTTAAACTTCATTGCTTTTAAGCCTTTTAGCTGAGATCAAATATAAAATTCAGTCACCTTCAAAGTCGCCTCCGTTTGATGCAATACACCCATCGTGACATATTTTTCCACTGCTCAAAACAGTTTTTTTAAAAGATTTTTATTTAGTTATTTTTAGACAGAGGGGAAGGAATGGAGGAAGACAGGGAGAGAAACATCAGTGTGTGATTACCTCTTGTGTGCCCCCAACTGGGAACGTGGCCCACAACCCAGGTATATGTCCTCACCAGAAATCAAACCAGCAACCCTCTGGTTCGCAGGCCAGCACTCAATCCACTGAGCCACACCAGCCAGGGCCACAAAACAGTTTTGAACTCATTGATTTTGATGCCTTTTAGTGCTCTGCCTTTTTTTTAAATCTCTTCCACATGGGCAAAACATTTCCATTTGAGAAATATTTTCATCAGGAAAACAAAAAAGAGAAAGTTGCTCTGGGTGAGATCAGGTGAATAGGTCCAGCGGGGCATGGGGGTCATGCTGCTCTTGGTCAAAAACTGCTGAACACTCAGTGCAGTGATGGCAGGTGTGCTTGTAATTCATCCTCATGAAATGAGCAACTACGTTGAAAGAGTCTTCAAAAAAATTTCACTGTAGCCAAATGCAGCATCTCACGACAATGCCAGATGGTACACTGATACAGATTGGTTCCTAGAACACTCACTTAGCAGGGGAAGTCTGGAGTACATGGGGCCTCTTGCCCAGAAGATAATTCCTTTTTGGGATGGTACCCCATTGTAATGTCACTCTGCCATTGAGTCAGAAAGAAAAATAAAAGAAAAAATCGAGGAGGTAAGGAATAAAAATAAGTAGGAAAGAAAAGCAAGAGAAATTACGATTGGTATTTGGATTTTCTTTTTTACCTTAGAAATGGATGAACAATAAAGAAGCATCAAAATCAACATATATGTATAGCTGGGAAAATGCTTTTCCCATTCTCATTTTTCTTACAACTTCCTCCTAAATCTACATCATTAAACTTCAATCCTAAGTGGTCAAAAATAAAAATGATCTCTGAGAATATCTTTTTAACATAATTTCTTTTTTGTCTTACGCATGTCTAAAACTAAAAGCAAAACAAGGTGCTGCAAATATAGCCTTATTTTACAATTTTGAAGATGGTCATGTAAGATGTAAATGGATGGGACTAAATCTGTAATGACAAATGAGATAAAATTAACAAAACAGCAATGAATGGCCCTGGTCAGTGTGGTTCAGTGGAACTTCATCCCTTAAACCGAAAGGTCATTTGTTCAATTCTCAGTCAAGGCACATGAGTAGGCTGAGGGTTCCGTGCTGGTTGGGGCACCTATGATGTTTCTCTCCTTCTCTCCCTCTCTTCTCCCTGCTCTAAAATCAATAAGCATGTTCTCAGGTGAGGATAAATAAGTAAATAAATAGATAAATAGAAAACAGCAACTAATGTGTACTAAGAGCTTTCTCTGGAATTTTCTATGTGTTGTACATTGTATTATTTTAAAATCTGAATAAACTGATGCCTCGGCAAGTTAAAAATCTTTCTAAAGGCATGGCTTCAGTAAAAATATCAAACACAGGATAAAAACTATTGTATTTTATGCTTCTAATTCTTAAATTCTGTGATATAATTCCTCATTATTATACTTAAGGTTATAGTGATACTCTATTTTATATATTTATAAATATTTATAACCATATTCATACTTCTGTTCATATTCATATTTATAAATCTGTGTTTTTTCCTTATTATTAATGATTTCCTTGAATGACAATAACACTTAAATATGTCATGACAGTGACATAACTGTTGAAATAAATTTCATCTTAATATTATTACCAGTGTATGCTACCCTGTTCCAATTTGCATATTCATTCTCTTCGCACTCCCTTTAAGAAGGGATTTGGATATCCACTTTTTCAAAAAGCATTGTTTGAGCACTCATTCTGAGGTGAGCACCTTGATATGTGTTTAAAATATGAATGGAAGACAGATTATTTCCTTAAAAAGCTTAAGAGTATAGTAAAAAAAAGGCAAAAATATAAACCTGTAAGTGTGTCATCAGCTGTAATAAAGGTTCTTTTTAAAAGACTTTTGGGATTCCACAGCAATGAATTACCAACCACATCTGGATGGATCAGGGAAGCCTTTACAGGTGAAGAAATTCTTGCACCAGTCCTTGAATATGGCTAAAAGCTTAACACACAGTCGAATAGGAGTATAGGATTTCTAGGCAGAAGGAAAGATGGGCAATGATGCTAGTCAGGAATGAAACAGTGGTAAGCTTTAGAAACTGTAAAAATTTAGTATGTCTGGACATACTTATAACTTCGGAAAAGCAGTGATGCTAGACTCTAGGTGAAGTTCAGATTGTGAAGAGAATGGAAACCATGCCTGAATTATGTATTTTATTCTTAATTTAATGCAAGGTGTTTGAAAAAAATTGATATGGAGAAATCAATGACATATTATATTTGGGAGGATCTTTCCTCCAAGGAATAGTAGAGAGAATAGAAATAATAATGCTAAATGAAGATGTTCAATACTTTCTAACATTACACAAGGATAACCTGCTCTTGCCCTGTGATGAGTCCTGCTCCTAAATATGTGTGGATTAAATTTTTAAAAATGTTAATTAAAAAGTTAAATAGTACTATCTTCAGTTTCTTATAGTTCTCAAATAGGTTACAAGGAAAGTTTTAAAAGTCAAATAAATTACCAGGATAATAGGCTGCTGTTCTCTCATTCTGAGGATTGTTCCTTAATATTGAAGGAGGTGCTTTCCCATTAGCAGAATCTTTCTTCCATTTTGTTTACTTTGTTTTCTTTTTCTTTTTTTTACATTCCTATTAACTATATTCTAAGCCACCAAGGCAGCTGCCACAGTTTTCCCCCAGCACATCTTTCCATGTTTGCTGCACCCTGTCTCAGTGGCTTCATATCTGAGGCCGATTTGTAGTTCTCTCCTGTAGTTACACCCGCTATTTTGAAATAACATTGTTGGTTTCTCTGAATTGTTAGTATAGAGAAGTCTTTTACATGGTTATAACATTTGTGAGATATAAGCCCCATGAAATTTTATAGTATGAGAAAACATGAAATGTTTCTTTAATTTTGAAATGACTTGTTAACATGGATTTGCAGTAATAATCCTGAAACGCCAATTCCAAAGAACATATGCACCCCAATGCTCATAGCAGTGATATTTATAATAGCCAAGTGCTGGAAACAGCCTAAGTACCCATCAGTAAATGAGTGGATCAAGAAAAAACCCCAAAACTGTGGTATATTTACACAATGGAATACTACACAGCAGAAAGAAACAAGGAGCTCCTACCCTTTGCAACAGCATGGATGGAACTGGAGAGCATTATGCTAAGTGAAATAAGCCAAGTGGTGAAAGACAAATACCATAGTGTGATATCACCTATAAGTGGAACCTAATGAACAAAACAAACAGGGAGCAAAATAGAACCAGAGACATGGAAATAAAGAACAAACTGACAGGGACCAGAGGGGAAGGGAGAGGGGGGTAACTGGGGAAAGAAGGGATAGGGAACAGTCAAGGAACATGTATAAAGAAACATGGTCAAAGACAATGTGGGAGGAGGATTGAATGTGGGAGGTGGGAGTTAGGTAGGGCAGGGGAGAGTAATGGGGAAGAAAATGGGAATAACTGTAATTGAATAACAGTAAAAAAATTTTTAAAGAAATATAGGCAGTCACTTGCCTAGCAATGATTCTAAAGAGAAGTGGTCTTTAAAGTCAGATGAGAAAATGAATGCTGGTTCAGAAAAACTGCACGTCTTTTAAAGTCCCACAACAACTTGGCAGGTGAAGAAAGAAAAAGTATGACAGTCAATCTTTAGCTGTTTAAATGGAAAAAAGATATCTTTAAAAAAATATTTTATTTACTTATTTTTAAAGAGAGGGGAAGGGAGGGAGAAAGAGAGGGAGAGAAACATCAATGTGTGGTTACCTCATGTCCATCCCCCACTGGGGACCTGGCAAGTAACCCAGGCATGTGTCCTGACTGGGAATCAAACTGGCATCCCTTTGGTTTGCAGGCCAGTACTCAATCCACTGAGCCACACCAGCCAAGGCAAAAAAAAAAAAAAAAAAATTATGTGTGTGTGTGTGTGTTTTGATAACCAGCATAGTACGTTAGGAGTGAAGATACATTAAACTGCCATTTATCTTTTCTAATTATATTTTATTTTCATAACTTCACTAGTTAAATTTATGTTTTTAAAATACTTGTAACACTGCTGAGCTAGATATAGAAAGAACCCTGAGCATTTCTATAATACAATGTTTTGTTAGGAAGAATGACCAATATTTGGGAAAGATAGACAAATATAGCACTAATTTTTCATCTATATTTCAAAAATTAAGAATGAAGAGACTTTTTTCTAAGTCTTAAGTAGCATTATTTTGTATTATACACTGGCTATGATATAAAAGTTGATTTAGTATGCTAATCATTATATTATTTAACTGAATTAGTGTATTTACTTGGAAACATTTTTATACACATGCCACTATTTTTGTTTATTTTAGCACTATCTCTATTTTTGACTAAGAATGAAAATGAAATATACTCCCCTTGAGTTCATGAAATGGTGCAGTAAGCCCTTTTCTATCATGATTGATGAATTACTGTGCGATGCTGCTCATCTGCAGCATATGTTCCAGATGTTAAATATTATGAGCAATCTCTAGTACTTATAACACTAGTAAGTGTCTGAGAAAGAGGCCAGTATTAAGTTCTAGAGGGGAAGTCGAAAACTGAGGACAGATTTGTGTAACATTTTTTCACATTTAAAGTGTACTATCTTCCATTAGTGAATTGTATGGTGAAGGAATCATAGTTAATACTTTTCTTTTAATAAGTTTTATTGAAAAATTGGATCAAAGTTCTCCAACAGGTCATCTGTGATAAACCAGTAAAATCTGTCACATGTGCAAATGGTGGGTCTGTAGCCACTACAAGCTTGCTTTCTATGAAGCTAATAGCATTTTCAGCTGGGATAAGAAAAGCCCAAAAGAGGAAAAAAAAGGGGAAAAATCCTTCTCATATAGATTTCACAAGAATTTGTGTAGGTTGGCACATGCCAATATTAACACAACATTTCCCCTATCCTTCAACAATTTTAGTTTCAAGGAAATAAATGGAGACTAGTTTAGTGATTCTATGATGTATTTCAAACTTCTCTATAAAAGTATATTCCAGAGAACTTGTTAAAACAGTTTAATGAGTCCCAAACCAAGAGTTTCTGATTCAATAAGCCTTGTATGTGGCCTGATAATTTGCATTTTAAACAAGCTACAAAATAATGTTCACATTGCTCATATAGAAATCACACTTTTGAGAAGTAACTTTACTAAAGAATAGACAATGAAGTACCATTTATTAATTTGACCATGCAAGTATAATTTTCTCTTGACGATGAATGAGACTGTTCCCCCCTCCATTTGTGTGAGTGTGTGTGTTTTGTTTTAATGTAATGTTAGACGTCATGGAATAGACAGAAGAGACTCGGGCAGGTACAAGTAAGTCTGGAATTGGGCTTGTTTCTTCTGTCAAGCTGTTATTGTTGGAATTTGAGTTTATCTATTCAGGAGATGATCCAGGTTTGCGGTTATTGTTGCTATGCTTACCTTCAGTATACCACATGCCTCACACATCTCTAATGATGTCTTGTGCTTGGGCCTAAGGTTCTAGGTATTTTTTTCAATCAATATGCTCTACTTTCAGCTCTTCTCTATTAAGATGCAGGGTCTTTTGGAGGTGATTAAGACATTAGTGTAGAACTTTCATTAATAGGATAGTACCTGCCCTATTAAAAGATCCCAGAGAGATCCCTCACTCTTTCTGCCATGTGAGGACACAGCAAGGAGGCAGCCACCTATAACCAAGAAGGGCTCTTGTCAGCTCCTGAATCTGCTGGCATCTTGATGTTGGAGTTCCCAGTGTCCAGATCAATGAGAAATAAATTTATGTTGTTTGTAAGCTAGCTATGATATTCTGTTATAGCAGCCCAAGCAAAGATAGTGTGTGTTTTAAGTTTTTCATACTATTTTACAATTTTTATCAGTAATATATGGAATAATTAACCCTATTTTATATTTAGTTCTTCATTTGAATGTTTTTCCATTTTCTTAATCATTTATTTGTCTTGGTACTCTTTCAAAGAAGCAGCATTTGTTTATTACATGTATCAATTTTTATTTTTTACTTCTTTGATTTGTTACCTGTTCTTATCTTTTTAAGAAAGTTTTTAGCCATGATGTTCTTCAGGTCATTTTATTTTTTTACTTGTCTATAATCTTTGTTTTCTTAGTGTTTTTAAAGCTTTCTTATTTTCTAACAAGTTGAATAAAGTTAACAGCAAGGCTGTATTATTTCACAATTTTAAGCTCTAAATACTTCATTGTTATCAATCTTTAAGCATATTACAGTATATTTTTGTAATGATTATTTCAAGTATTAAATTTCTCAATGCCTGAGTAGTTTTAAGCCATTGCTTTCTAATTTCATTACATTTTAGAGAGACAATGTAGTTTTTATGATATTGATTATGAGAATATATGAGGCTTGCTGGCTGGATGCATATTTGATTTTCTTGAATGTTTTATGTTTGCTCAAGAAGAATTTATATTTTTAGTTCATGGGTTTACAGTTCTGCTTATAATAGTTTAAGCAAATTAATATTATTATTTAATTTCTCCTACTGTATGTACTACTTATTTTATCAGTTTTTGAAAAGGATATAAAATAGCTACAAAAAATATAGGCCAAGTAGTTATGGTAAACGGGGTGGAACACACAACACAAGGCTTGCTTGTTCAAAGTCCTTTCTTTCTCCCACTACTTCTGTGTTGCACAGTAAACTTGTTTATCAAACATTTGCTTTTCTCACTTTTGTGTGCATTTTCTTTTTCCCATTTTAAAAAAATTATTTATTTATTTATTTTTAGAGAGAGGGGAAGGGAGAGAGAAAGAGAGGGAGAAAACATCAGTGTGTGGTTGCCTCTTGTGTGCCCCCTACTGGGGACCTGGCCTGCAACCCAGGCATGTGCCCTGACTGGGAATGGAACTATTAACCCTTTGGTTCACAAGCCAGTGCTCAATCTGCTGAGCCACACCAGCGAGGACATCTTTTTCCCTTTTAAATGCCCAGATCCCTACCCTTTTCTTTTTAGCTCAAGGTGGCATATAAGCCTCAGTTACCTGATACACTTTGTGCCTCTCATGTCTTTGTGGGTCTCCCATGGAGACATGAAACTTGTATTTATCTGGTTCATCAGCGTTGTGTCAATTTAACATCTAAAGAAAGGGAGGAAAGAAAGAAAATAAAATTCCTTCCTTACAGTAATATCATCTGGAAATTTACCTTTAGTAATCATGGCTACTTTGTCTTTTTTGTCACTACTTTTTAAGAAAAGACTAAACCTCAATATGATCTTTGTTCCCTCTTATTCTTATATGATTTATTTTCCTTTCTCCTAGATTTATTTATTGATTTTTATTGTTAGAATACAAGCTTTTTATTTCCGTTTTTCCCCCAAAAGAGTCACTATGTGATAAATCATCTCAGATCCTGTTTGCTTATGAATTTTCTTTATTTTAACTACATATGATTGTTTTACTGGATGTGCAATTAAAAGTCCTCACTTACTGTTCTCCCAGTTCTCATTTACATAAAGGAATTTGATATTATTAATAAAACTCATCCTTTTTGGTTATCTGATGTTGTGCTGGAAGTAATAGATAGTTCTTGACTTTAATGTTTTCACATTTTAGAATCTTCTTTTGTTATCCTAACACTCTGAGACCTGCATCTTTTTCTATTTTGAAAATTTCTCTAGGCTTTCATAGATGTAGGCGAAGTTTAACATTTTCTGGGTTTCTCTCTTAGTGCTTGCAGATCTCAGTGTTTTGTGTTCTTTCCTTGCGAGTTCATCTTTTATTCCTTTAGTACTCTGCCTTTGCTAGTGACAGTACCCTGAGGGTGGGAGAAGAACCTGGGCTCCAAACCTTCCAGATTATTTTTTGGAGGTTGTGAGGTAAGCATTTTGCCTTGGGCTGAGAGACTAAAGTTTTACAATTTGGTCTTAATATTTTTTTTTGTTTTACACTCCAGGTATCTCTGTGCCTCAAGGAAACTACTGTACTTTCATTTTAGGCATCACTTTCCTTGTTCATATGTAGGCACCCTTTAGGGTAATTTCCTTATCCTTGGCAGGGAGAATGGGGATGAGCAGGAGCTAAGAATCCTTAAGTGATCTGTTAATTCTCAGACTTGACACAGCATAAAGACACTGCACACATTTTGGCTTTGTTAAGAAAATGTAAAGGCCAGTGTATATGTTGAAATTTAAGAGGACTTTGTTTTCTGATAAGAGAGTGAACAAGACATTGAGTGATCTATCAGATCTATATGTTTAATGGATATATCATCTCCAGACTGACTCCTTTGCTCTTTAAGCATGCTGGCTGACTGTCTTTTTGTGTCTACTTTTCTCTACCTCCCTACATAGCCTGTTTTACTCTCTCCTACATTGGTCTTCTGTTTCTTAGACCCTTTATTTTTATGTTCTCTTCATTTTCTGAACATGTACCCCAGCAGCAACATATTTAATAAAAGTTGCATTAAATAGCAGAAAATGAAAGTGTCATCATTTTACACCCCAACTTGACTTATAGTCTCACTAAACTTTCTGAGTTGAAAATTATTTGTCCTTACTGTTTAAAATAGCACTCCATTTTCTTTAATTTGTTGTATTGCATTTTAGAAATGTAATACATCTTAAAACATACTCCCTCATACACTCTATTTTCCCCTTTCCAGACTTTTAGAATATATAATTTATCCATGATGTTCTGAAAACTTGTTATAATGTGTTTTGCTGTAGATCATTTTTTCATTAATTATGCTGGAAATTTAATGGTCCTGATAATATGAAAATTCCTAAGTAACTGTCCCTGATCTTTATTTTTTCATTTATTTTCCTTCCTTCCTTAATTTTTAACAGCATAATGATAACATAGGCATTACCACAGTAAGGTTAGTTAACATCCTTCCTCTCATAGAAATATAAACGAAAAAGAAAAAAATGTCTTTTCCCAGTGATAAAAATTTGTAAGATCTTACAAATTTTTGTAAGTGTCTTAACTTTCAGATAAACCATACAGCAGTTTACCTCTAGTCACCAGTAATCACACTGTACATTACATCTTCAATAGGTATTTATCTTACAGCTGGAAGTTTGTACGTTTTAACAACATTTATCCAATTTTCTTAACTTTACTCTCCATGGCTTCTGGTACTCTGGTAACCACAAATCTGAATAATCTCCTTGTTTTCTTTTTTCTGTCTGGTGTATTTCATTTCATATAATGCCTTCAAAGTCCATCCATGTGTTTTACAAATAACAGGATTTCTTCTTTTATGATTGAATGGTATTCTGTGTGTGTATGTGTGTGTAAATATAAATAATATTTTCTTCAGTCTTCTGTTGGTGAGCATTAGGTTGTTTCCATGTCTTGGCTATTATAAATAATGCTGCAATAAACATGGGGGTGCATATATCTTTCCAAATAGTGATTTTGCTTTCTTCAGATAAATAGCCAGAAAGGAAACTGCTGGATATGTTTCATTTCTGTTTCACTGAAATATTTATTTCACTTTGACTATTGTTTTATTTTAATATTTTTAGAAAGTATTTACTATTACTGTTTTAAAGTTAAAGACAGTGGTTAATCATGATATTATAGATTCATTGTAGCCATAAGTCATTCTAATTGGTCTCCATTTGTTCATTAGGCTCCATCCCTCAATCCTTAATAGTGATATTTCGAATACTAAAATATGATTATGTAATCCCCATGCTTAAATTACTTTAGAAATTTTGAAATTCAAAGAACTCCAAATCCCTTTGCATAGAAAACAAAAACCAAATTTCTTTAAATGGAAGACATGATCCTTTCTGATCTAGTCCTGCTTAGCTTTTTCTTCTCACATAACTCAATTTTCCCCATCGCATACTCAACTATTCACCACATCTGAATTTATTGTTCTTCTTCACAAATCACTGCCTTCCCACACATTGTAATTCATTTCTAGATTTTGTCTAGTGAATTCCGGCTCATCAGAAAGATTTAACTCAAGCATTGCTCCTTCTAGACAGTATAATTTGAATCAAAACTAAACACACTTCCTATTATTTGCATGCACTTCTATTATACATTTTGAAAACTTAAACTGTTTTCTTTATTTGACTTTCTAACAAAACTACAACTCTTTGTGGTTAAACACTATTTTTATGCATCACTGTATACTTGAGAAAAATGAGTAGTCTGACTTTAATGTATGCTACCTGAGAATAAAAAGTACTGAAAAAAATGAAATTTCTATAATGAAATAAATGAATGTCATCTTAGTGATATACTTATTTGGTACTGGATCCAAGAGAGAAAATGTCATACTAGAATATAAAATTGTGAAAAATACTTGAGAAAAGTTGCAAAAGTAATTTCATTGAATCAGTCACCTTGCATTAAAAGCTGTCTCATATAATGAAGGAAATATAAGTTTAAACCATCAAAAAAGTTTTATGTATACCAATTACTAGGATGAGAATGCAATCCTTTTTAAATTTCAGAGAGATTACAATTCAAATAACTTTCACAAATTGTGCTTCATTGAAAAATATTGACTATCTAATATAGGAATATGAGGGAAAATATATGAACTTTAAAAAATGGAAATGGTGAAATATCTGTAGTGAATTTTTCAAAATAACGAATCCTTAACTTTTCATATATGTACATACAACATATTATTTTACTAACTACAGAGTAACAGTTTTGCCTGCTATAATTTAATGAATATGCTATTAAATATTAAGATATAAAACTATTTCTTTTGATTTGTATAAAATGACATTCTAATTTTACAGATTTTAACTTCTTGAGAAGAAAAATGTAGATCAGATCTCTTTTTTGTTTGTTTAAATTCCATCCCCTGTATTTTAGATAAGTATGCTCAGATTTAGCCTGGTAACTTACTCTTTTTTTTTTTAACAAGATATTATTATACGTGGGGTTTATGGACAATAAAACTTTACAGTACACATATTAAATACCCAAAAATGTGTTGGCTAGAAACTTAAAAAGAGAATTAGTGGAGTAAAATCCATGGTTTTTCACATTCTTCTTACTTCAAAGAGAACTGTGCCTGGATTGGAACTAGCTACAGCACACACACAATGAACAGCATTGTGGTGTTCACTGAGCTACATATTTTAGGAAAATATGAAATGAGCTACATACTTTAGGAAAAGGGGGACAGAGAAGATCTATGCAGCTATGTCACAATGGAGGCTTCCTAATTACATGTAAATACAGTGACTTTGTGAGAAATAGGACACCCACCAGAATTTAACCTCTAGTATTGGCCTAGTTTTCTGATTAACTCAATCAGAATCGCTTAGTTGGCTCTCAACCTATTTCTTGCTAAGTTACTAAAATGGATGAAGGAAACAATTCTTATTGTATTTGTCTTTCTTAAGAAACAGCATTCATGGATTTGTCAAACAAGCAGTATTGTTCTAAACTTACAAAAATATTTACTAGCATCTTGATCTGTACCCATCACAAATTGGATCTAGGAACTGAGGCTATAGCAAGAAAAAAGAGAGACAGGGTCTCTGTCATCATGAAGCCTACATTCTTTTGAAGGAAACAACAGGAATATTAATACGTGACTTAAGGCTTAATTAGTAAATCATTAAATCCAATGTAGTACAAATGGCTTTGTAAAGAATTCAAATTAAGTAACATGAAAAAGTGTTACTGGATAAGTACTTGGTTAAGTGGTATGTCAAAGACTGCTAATCATCACCAATATTTATGTCTTCCTCTTCTTCCTGGGGGAACCACTAAGCCATATTTCCTAGCCTCTCTTGTCTTTAACCTGCCCATATGACTGAATTCTGACAATGGAATATGGAGAAAAATTGATAAAATATACCTCGGATCTGGCTCATAAAAAGATCCTGTGTAATTTTTCCATGAAGTCTCTTCCCTAAAGATGATATAAGCCAGATGTAGAGGATTCAAGTGAGGATCTCTGGGTCCCATAAAGATGCTGGAGCCCTTACATAGAAAGGAAAAGCTGTGGTGCAGAGCAAATCCACCCACCACATATGCACACGAGCATCCATGCACACCGAGTGAAACTGAACTATATATGAGCAGTAGAGAAATGTGTGTGGGGGGGAGGTAAATTTGAGACTTTGGACTTGTTTGTTAGGACAAATAGCTACCTAAAGATATGAATTTATATGAAAAATAAAAAAAAGAAATTATCCAAGTACAAATCATGGGGAAGTATTTTCCAAGGGGTGAAGAACTAGTATTTAGTACAATCAATGAAAAGAAGACCACTGGAACTGCCAAAGGACAACTAGCATGAAATGAAGTCTGAGAGTTAGTAGAATTATATCACGGCCAAAGCAGAATAAAAATGTGATTTTATTCTAAATATGGTGATAGATCATTGGAGGACTTAAACAAGAGAGTGATACTACAAATAATATTTCCATTTTTCTTTTGTAAATAAAAATATTAAGATACAAAATGGAAACCTATTTAGGGGACTACAATAGTAGTCCAAGTGAAAATAGGGGTGGATTTCCTTGGTTGACCTTAGTAGAGACTGAAAGCAGTGAATAGAATTTATGTACATTTTAGAAGTATAATCATAAGATTTGCTGATGAATTAGATGTGTGCTGGGTTTTTCTGACTTGGCCAACTTGTTATAGAGTGATATGGTTTACTGTGGTAGAAAAGACTAAAGAAAGATCTGGTGCAGAATGGCAGTAATGCACGCATTCTGTTTTTCACATGGTAAGTGTTAGATGCTTGTTTGTGATGCATATGAAGATTCCAGATAGACAATTGAATATATCCATCTTGAGCTGAGGAGAAGACAGGGCTGCAGAGAGATATTTGGGATTCTTTGACATGTGTAGTAAGTGATGAGACAAGTGAAGGGGGTCATGGATGGAGAGTGAGCAGACAGTGAGGAGGTGACAGGGACAATACCCAGGACACACTTCAGCACTTAAAAGTCAAAAAATGACAAGCTGACAAATGATCTTGGAAAGCAGTAGCTAGTGAGTGGGAAGAACATTTCTTACAGAAAATACAATAACAAAATGTATTTCTAGAAAATGGGCATGATCAACAAGGTTAAATGCTGCTCAGAGGCCAAGTAAGTCACAGAGAGGTGACCATTAGATTTCACAAAGATAGAGAATAACAGTATTCTTCACAAAAATTGATTTCTTCAGTATTTTGTCCTAAAGCAATGGAGAGAGTTATGAAGAATGCCATGTGAGAAAGTGTAAATAGCAAAAATTATCCATTCCCTTTAGGAAGTGTTGATCTGCAGGATGATAAGGAAGTGGTAACTGGTAGCAGATGGATAACAGTAATAACAGAAGAAGATTTTTTGTTTTGTTTTTGTAAGATGTGTGTTCTAAGGAATGTTTGCATGCTGAAAGGAATGTGACAAAGACAGAAATTAGGTGAGAAATACCCTGGAAAGTGTAAAGTTATCAGAATTTAGTCACAGAGAAGGCAAGAGGAAATGATCTCCAGAATGCGAAAGGGTAGTTTGACTCTTAATGGGAATAGGGTACTTACTCTTGTGTGACAGGAGGAAAGAACTAGTATCCAAATGACTTGACCAAATAAGGACGTTCTGGAGAGAGAGTTCTATAGTCGCTACTACCCAGATTCAGGAAGCTTCTCTGGGTCCTTCCTTTATGATGCCTGGTTATTCAGCATTTACTTGAAATCTTTGAATTACCCCACATCCTGCCAATACATTCTTTTTTACTTTAGTTAACTAGAGTAATTTACTTAGGTTCAGTACAGAAAACTCCAACTGATAAAATAAGTCAGTGCTATGTAAAATAAATAAATAAATGTTTTCTTCCATTCTAAAATATCTTCTCAAGGTTCTTCATGCAGTGCCAGATATTCTAGCAACAGAGAATATTCATCATGGTCTGAAAAAATATATGGTTGCAGAGAGCTCATCACTGGTAGACACTGGAGAGAATGTTAGGTGAGCAGATATGAAGCAACAAATCCCTTCCCCCTCTCCATTTCAATCAGTAAGAAGTGGTTGCCAGCCTTTACTTGCTTTCTTCTGACAAGGATAAATGCCTTTTTGCATAGAAAAACATTTTCTGCAATCTAGTTGGTGTTTCAAACTAGAAAGATAACAGGGAAATAGATTTATCTAGGCACTGCTTTCCCCATTGCTACATTAGCTATGGACCTGATTCAGTAAATGAAAACATGCAAAAATACCTTCCGTAAAGTTAAAAATAAAACAGTTTGGTTAGAATTAGGAATGAGTGTTTGTGAGCTCAACTTCGGTCAGCCTTCTCCTTCAATCCCACTCAGGCCCCAAAACCTAAGGCTCTATTGTAGATTACAGTTTGGAAAACTACAGGTCTAGATAATAAAAGAAATTTTCTGCCTACCTATTTGCCTACTTATCTATTTGTTTATGTGTTTCATAAATATTAACATGGTAATATACAAGTGAATATTTTATGTATTATACTATGAGTAGCTTCATTGATCACTTCTAATGCACATCACAGCTGAAAATGCTTAATGACTTGGCTTCTGATTGTACAATTATGGACTGTAATTTGAATAGTTTGAATACATGCTCAAAACCTTAAATTACCTAGCACCCACCAATTTAACAAATCATATGGACCATTATATACTAATTGCATGTGTTTCTAATTCTATTATTTGTATTATTTTTCTTTCTGTGGTGATGCAGAGTAGCAGTGTTCAAACAAATGTGTGTGGGTGGTGATAGTGAGGTATCGCTCATCTCAGTTATGAATAAGATTGATTGAAGGTGGGATCAGCTGGCCCTTCATTCTCCCTTACTGTTCACTGTATGTGCTTCAAACTAGGTACTTATTGAGAAAGTGAACTTCTTAGATAGGGAAGGACATTCATTAGTCAAGAGTATGTGAAGTCCAAACTATTAAATTATTTTTTATACTTTATGATGAATGTATTTGCATCCTATCAAAAAACTATAAGTGGGCATGAACGCTTTTTACATAGATATCTTCAAAGGAGATTATCTTAGTTAGAGGCATTAAGAACTGCATTCTTAAAAAAAATAATTAGCTATGGCATTCATTTAAAAGAGCTAAATCAACATGCCCACTCTTATACACAGAACCATTCATCAGAGAACAGATGGTCCCCTAAAAGTGAAACTAAACAGTTCTCAGAACATGACAATTCATTTATCTTAATGTGAACATCCTCTAGCAGATATCAGAAACCAACTGAGGCAAATTTATAACTTTTGGAGTATATTATACATGTACTTGACATCCAAGAAAGAATTTTTGCATTTAATATTATGATTTATATTGGTAAATGACACATGAAAATGTATAATAAAATAGTGCTTAAATATTTTAATTATATTCAGAACTACATTAGTAGGAAAGGTAACCCTCATCATCAATATTTTTTTAAGCTATCCATTCTATTGTGTAACACAAATTTTCTGAGATTTTTTTTCTAAATATCTCCATTTGCCAAAATATTTGAAATTTGGGTATCTTTTGTTGGACTGCATACTTTTTTTTTTTAAGATTTTATTTATTTATTTTTAGAGAGGGAAGGGCGGGAGAGAGAGAGAGAGAGAGAAACATCAATGTGTGGTTGCTGGGAGACATGGCCAGCAACCTACGCATGTGCCCTGACTGGGAATCGAACCTGCAATGCCTGGTTCGCAGCCCACACTCAAGCCACTGAGCTACACCAGCCAGGGCCTGGACTGCATAGTTTTACATTAAATTGAATAGCAAAAGTTTACACATTCTATTTTAGCTTTTTAATACACATATTTATATTTTTATTTATTCAGCTACCAGTTATTGGGTAACTGCTATGATAAATCAGTGTTTCTGTTTGTGCCCTTAAGGATCTTACAGTATAAGAGGAAGAGACAGACATGTAAATATATCACAATAATTAAGTGAAGAAAGAATTTAAAATGTAGCAGGGAATAATATGTGGGAAATTTCAAATAATGATATTTCTTTTCTATATGCTTAATTCCTTTTTGGTACCTTTAATTCCCACTCTTCTTTCCTTTCCCCTCATTCTAAAAACTGGTCTCTTCCTGAATTTTGAGTGAAATATGTAGGTTCTAAAGAGAACGGATAGGACTAAAAACTGGTCTGTAAAGGACAGGGAATAAGCCCATGAAAAAGAGCAGGGCCTAGGTAGAAAATAATTTTCTATATTCAAGGCAGTAAGAAGAGGGCTGGGAGGGAAATTGTAAGTTTAGAATGTGATGGGTCCTTGTAAATGGGTTTTTTCTTAGTCTCTATTGCAGCTGATCTACTGGAGTAAGAATTCAGTAAAGAGATTCTCTGGATCCATTCATGAGATTTGAGTCAAGAAAAACTGCCACTGTGAGTTTTACCCAGGTAGAACCTTAGGAAGGTGTGTTGGGCCCTGCTAAACAATGATTTCCTGCTGTGTTAGGCAGAGAGGACACAGAGTCTCTTATAGAGTTCCCTATATAGGCATGTAATACTGCAGCAACAGTAATTCATTCATTCATTCATTGACAAATTCAATCATTTTTGCAGTCATTCAATAAATATTCCAATAATCTTCTTGGGACTTGGAATATATGCATTGTGGTAGGCAGAATTATTTGTTTGTTTGTTTGTTTGTTTTTATAGAGAGGGAAAGGAGAGAGAAAGAGAGGAAGAGAAACATCAGTGTGTGGTTGCCTCTCATGCTCCCCACTAGGGACTTGGCCCACAACCCAGGCATGTGCCCTGACTGGGAATTAAACTGGCAACACTTTGGTTCACAGGCTGGCACTCAATCCATTGAGCCACACCAGGCAGGGCTAATTTTAAGATGACCCCTACTGACCTATAAATATGAAATCGTTAGCATGGCTGTATCGTATTATATGGTAAAAGGTAGATTACCTGGATAGGTCTAACCTAATCACATAAGAGCTTAAAAATCAGAGTTTTATCTAGCTCTGTAGCAGAAACAACAGCTTTTAAGCATGAGACAGATTTGATATACATTTGTTAACAGCCAGCAAGGAAATGAGTACTTCAGTCCTAGGGCAGCATGGAACTGAATTTTGCCAATAACCTAAATGAGCTTGGAAACACGTTCTCCATTTCCCCACTCCTGGGCTCCAGATAAGAGCTCAGGCAGGCTGACTGACATCTGGATTCAAGTTTTGGAAGAACCTAAACAGAGCCCAGGCAAGTCCACCCAGACTGACTGACTGACAGAACCGTGGACTAATCGATGGTGTTTGTTTTAAGGCACTAAGTTTGTGGTGATTGTGGTAAGTTGTTTCATAGCAATAGAAAACAAACACATATGTGAATAACAGAGACAAAAAACCCTACCACATGAAGTCTGAAATCTAGTGGAACGATATAGGCAATAAATAAATAAAAACTCTTATGAGAAAGCAAAATGTAAATTATGGTAAGTGCAGTTTGGTATGGAGAGATGTTGCTGTTTTAGAAAGGATGACTTAAAGGCACATGTTGAGATGATGAATTTCAGGAAGTAAACAATTTAGCCATGTAAATGTCATAGGCAAGTGAGGTCTAGGAACCAAAAAGAGTAAAGTCAAAGGTTTTAAATTACAACATATTTGAAGAATAACAAGAAGAGCAAGATGACTGGAGCAAAATGGACAAGGAAGAAATTAGATGAAATTGGAGAGGTAGCAGAAAATTATATCATACAGGGCATTAGAGACCATTGTCTGACTACTGTGTTTTGGACATAGGAGTAGGATGATGTGGCTTTCTGTTCAGAGTTCACTCTAGCTGCTGAAGGTGCAACTAAATGAGTGTGACAGGAACATTGAAGTTAAAGATTTTAGGCCTGACAGTGACTTACATATGCAAACAAGGTACAACTCAGAAGGAAAAAAAAAATATATATATATATATATATATATGGAAAATGGAGTCAGTCAGGCCCCCTCACCCAAATGTCTGGGGTACTGTGGCTTGGCAGTGTCCATGTGGCCTTGAGTAGGGGCCCCCGTGCATAGAATGAAGCTCTGTTATATAACTAGAATGTCAGTACTGGCACCCTGCCAACTTTGTGTGTACTTAGTATATAAGGGAGTCAGGACTTCCCATAGTGTAACTTGCAGCTTGTGGCACACATGGATCATCCTACTCCCAAAAAAAGGCATGTCAGACATCCCAACGGTTCTATTAATTTTCTTTCATCTGCCAGAATCCCATGGGAATCTGCCCAGCCTTGAACGGCTGCAGGATGACATACATCTGTAGTAAAGGAACAAATAAGATTGTAAGTTTCACAGACAATGCTTTTGAGGATCCATGTCCACTAGAATATAAGCTCTATGTAGGCAAGGTTTTGTTTTTATTTGTTTTGTTTTTGTCCTATTTTCTTAAATAGGGTATTTCCAGAGCCTACAATGCATTCCCCCCTTTAATTGGTTGTTGAAAGAATTAGGACATAGATGAATGAATTCATGATCACTGAAAATCGCTCATTTACTTACCTTGCCTTCCAAAGTAGAAGTTAGGGTGTGTGGAGTAGATCAAACAAAGCAAAACAAAGTAAGCTGTTTAGGTGAAAGGATTTTGTCCTTCTCAATCACAAGCAGATCCCCAGTGCCTGGAACACTGACTGACACAAAGGGGGAGCTCACATTGGGGGGTGGGCATAGGTGACTAGATGAGTACACATGTGAGTGAAAAAAGATTTTTTAAAAATTGAGTTATAGTTTCCAATCACTATCAATTTTTACTTAAGTAGCTAGAAACAAGCATTTGGTTGGTTAATTTTTAACATTTCTTCCAAACCCAGAGAATGAAGAAAATTGTGCTAGTCTATAAATAAATGGCTTTATTGCATTCAACCAGCAGGATTTGCTAATAATGTGTTACAGAATACTTAACTTTTTTCTTTATATTCTTCTTAGTAATACTCTGAGTGAAATTACGTGTACTTTTTGATGTGCAAAAAACCAACAATGCTGACTAGAGAAGGCAATCTGAAGAATAGGGGAAGTAGGAGGAAAATCTCACAAAAAGTCCCTCTTTTGAGAATGCATGATAAAAGGAAAGCTGAGGACTTTAACATAAATTCTATGTTTACTCTGTGCCCGAAGAATATTGACTCTGCTGTTTATCTCTATGACCTTACTGCACATACCATCAGTATGGTACCTACTTCTACCATTTGCCTGTTGCCAATCATCTTTCTAAAAACATATCTAATCACATCACCACTCTGCTGACAAAAAAGTAGATGCTTCTTGCTGTCATAGCATTAAACACAAATTCTTTACAAGGAAATATAAAATATTTGTAATCTGGTCTTCATTTTCAGACTCAATGCAATCGTCAGACCCTCATCATATACAGTCTATGTTCCTGCCACAAGACATTATAATAAAAAATCCTTGTCTTCCCACATTATGTCTCCTCTTCCTGAAATGACCTCTTTCTTTTTTGTTTTCACACCACCCAATTCATCATTCATGATTCAGCTGAGACTCATTTTCTCCAGAAGACCTTTTCTTATAATCTTGGATGAATTAACTAAGGAACTTCGCCATGATGTTCCGATGCCATTATTGTAGCAGAAATTGCTAAGGGACCCCAGTATGCACTGTACCCTTGTTCCATTTGGCAATAAAAATTTTAAATACTTATCTCATGGTCATAGAAGTAGCTTCTGTTTAATAAGATGTGAACATAAGTTTTGTGAGCAATTCCTGGATCACATTCTTAAAGGGGAGTCACTCAACCTCTGTAACTTTCTCTTTCCCCTTCCTGTAAGTTGGAATTTGGAAGGAGCATGCTAGGGAATGAGAGGGCAATAAAATAGATAGGGTCTGGGTTGCTGATTTACTTTGTGAAATCTAGCATCTCTACACTTAGTTGATTGTCTATTACCTAGGACATTTATGTGAGAAAAAAATAAACCTTTTATAATGTGGAGTTTAGCATTATTTGGTCTCTATAAAAGAGTGGACCAATCTACCAATTAATGCAATACACTATTGCTCCCTTTACAGGCTCACTCACATTACTGTAATTATTAGTTTGTCACATATGACCTTTTAAAAGAGTATTTTGACTACTTAAGAGGAAAAAAAAAGAGGCAGAATTGATTTCAAGAATAAAGTGATGTTTCATAGAACCCCAAGAAGGTATATTTAGGCCTCACAAAAGTTTAGGAACAAGAATTGAAAAGCCACTAGTAAATCAAATAATAATTCTTTGAAGCTTCCTCATTTTTTTCCTGTGTGTTTTACTCTGCTCTTTCTGAAGATCAGTTTCACTCCTCTGCTTGGCAGTTAGATGCCTTTTCCTGTTACACATACTTGAGAGAAGGCAGTCTGCCCATACCTCTCCAGAACATATCACTTAAATTTAATCAAAATGTCAGATGGAACTAGATCCTTTCAGTTCTAATTTCAAATTCATTAAAACAGATTCACAGTGGTTGAGCTTGGGTAAGTCTTCAAACCTAATCTAATCCTGAAGCCAGAGATGGGACTTTTTTTTTTTTTTTTTTGATGAAAAGAAGTAATTGCACGTGTGCATACATACTGAGAGGTGTCTGCTGCAGAAATCATTTAATATTAGAGGGCCTTGTCAAGATTTTACTCATTTTGTTATCCTCTGAGCCATGTGCACTGCCTGATTAAATAAATGTTTGCTGAAAGGAGAGTGACTGAATGTGACCCAGAGAGAGCATGCTGTTGTACAAGAGCCAGCCATAGGTTTCACCATTTTAGGTGCAGATGTAAAAACTTCTTGTCTTGAAGACAAAAAGTGAAACCCAGACCGTGCAGAACTAAGAGAAGGTGTTTTCCAAGAACAAATTCATTACTGGCAGTTCTCGACAGGGATCTATAAAACATAGACAGAATGACCCTAGTGTAATATCAGCATCTTATACACATCACAGCTCTCTGTGTGTGCTCATATTATTATTTTTTAACTTAAAAAAATCTGTAATATTTTTATTCTGTCAGTTTGAAAAGTCTTCTGTTCCACTGCAAAAAAAAAAAAAAAAAAGCTTGATAAAATAACTAAGCACACATATAACAGTTAATAATAATGACTCCTATTTTAATTTTACATTTTTTCTTTTTCACTTTCTTTGGTCAGTGAAATAAAGGTACACATTTTCTGCGGTAGAAAACCTAATCACCTTGGTTATAAAGTTCCCCTTTATTGCTAAAGGTAGGAAGAGATAGAGGATTCATTCTGGGATAAAGACATTCAATCTCACTCATCGCACTAGGCATGTCAGAAAAATCACCCCCTGGATGAGTATGACAGATCAAGCATATCAGAGGATGATGGACTTGGGAGACGGAAAGGCTTAGCTTATGTCAGAGCAATCTGATGGTGCAAGATAACAAAACAGTGTGAACGCACATCCCCCTTCCAGTGGGGATAGTCATGGACGGGCTAACCCTTTAGACATTCGGAGATCGTTCTATAATTTCAGAATATCCGAGTAATATCTTATACTGTATAAAATTTCTAGTACATAATTGTAAACTTTGTGGAGAAAAAAAATGAAGAAATATTGCTCTTTTAACACCCCTGTCTTATTTTTAGCTTTCTATTTTAAATTATTTCAAAATTAAAGTTCCGATAATTGTACAAACAGCTTCTATTTACCCTTTACTAATATTTCCCAAATGTTAAGATTTTATCATCTTTTTTCTTTACTGCCTCTGCTGTTTTTCTCTATTTTATTATTTAAAACTATTTCTGAGTCAGTTGACAAACTAACACCCTATTATTCTGAAATGTTAGTGTTTTTTCCAAGAAAATCACTTTTCTACATATGAGAACTTCTATAAAAACAAAAAAAATTAACACTAATATATCATTACCATTAAATTTCGCACTATTTAGAGTTCACCAATTGTTCCACTTACATCCTTTACCACAGAGGAGTCCAGCTCACAAGCAAACACTTTGCTTACTTTACATATCTCTTTATCATCTTTCAATGTGGCAGTGTTCCTTAGTGTTTCCTTGACTTTCAGGACCTTGACAATAGGGAATAATGTTCCTTTGTTTGGATTTGCCTACTCTTTTTTCTCCCAATCAGATTTAGATATACACGTTAGGCAGAAATATCCCTGGAAGGGATGGTGTGTTCCTCTCTGTGGCTCATAACAGTGCAAATGGTGTCTATTTGTCCTATTACTGGTGAAGGCAACTTTGGTCCCATGGTTAAGAAGGTATCTGCCAGGCTTTTTCACCATGAAGTTATTTTCTCACTTTGTGATGTATAAATATTTTGTGTGGTACACATACTGTAAAATGAAACTGTAAATACTCTGTTATTTCTCACCTTTCACACTCTAGTTTTAGCTTCCATTGATCATTTCTGTCTGAAACTATTATTACCCTTTTTTTAACAAATCAAAATAAATCTCCTGACATTTATTTATACATTTTTCAAAAAATATATATATAAAGAACCTAATATGTACCAAGCACTGGGAAAAACTTTAAGAATATGCTATTAATCAGGAAAAAAGTCACTGTTAAATATTTTGGGAATATAGGGTATTATGGGGATATGGAATTTATTATAGGAAATAGACCTTCTACCATTGACCATAAAACAGGTGTTGTGGAAGTAAGTGTCTGGAAGGAGTTAGTAGGAGGATCAGAGAAAAAGTCACTATCCTCCTCACCTGACAGGGGGACAAGTCAAAACATTCAAGTAAACCCAAAAAGCTGAATTGCTGAAATGGAACCACAGAGATGGAACTTGAGGGAAGCCCACTGGGACTTTTCTGGGGAATGGTGGATCCATGCATGGTGGATCCCAGCCACAGACAAAGGACAGAACATAATCCAGCACAGTTATCTGGGAGTGGGTCTGGGATGGAATACCCAGTTCTTATTATGAGCTTTTAGCTTATTGGGGAATACAGATCTTTTAAAAAAATATTTTATCATTGTTCAAGTATAGTTGTCTGCATTTGCCTCCCACCCCAGCCATTCCCACCTCCCTCTCCTGCTTTCACCCCCAACCTTGGTTTTGTCCATGTATCATTTATAGTTGTTCCTGAAAACCCTTCCCCTCTTCCCTCCCATTATCCCCTCCTACCTCCCCTCTGGTTACTGTCAGATTGTTCTTAATTTCAATGTCTCTGGTTATATTTTGTTTGCTTGCTTGTTTCATTAATTAGGCTACACTTAAAGGTGAGATCACATGGTATTTGCCCCTCAATGCCTGACTTATTTCACTTAGCATGATGCTCTCCAGTTCATCCATGCTGTTGCAAAGGGTAGAAGTTTCTTCTTTGTTTCTGTAGGGTAGTATTCCATTGTGTAAATGCACCATAATTTTTGATCCATTCATTTACTGATGGGCACATAGGTCACTTCCAGCACTTGGCTACTGCAAATTGTGCTGCTATGAACATTGGGGTCATAGGTTTTTTTCAATTAGTGTTTCAGGGTTCTTAGGATATAATCCCAGCAGTGGAATTGCTGGGTCAAAAGTCAGTTCCAATTTTAGTTTTCTGAGGAAATTCCATACTGCTTTCCACAGTGGCTGCACCAGTCTGCATTCCCACCAACAATGCACTAGGGTCCCCTTTTCTCCACATCCTCTCCAACACTCATTGTTTGTTGATTTGTTTATGGTGGCCATTCTGACTGGTGTGAAGTATAAAGTCCTAGGGCAATACAGATCTTAAAGAATTAATGACAGACTTTAAAATGGAAACTCTGATAAGTTCTAGAAAGTCACACAGTGCTATAATTAAAAAGATTAATAATGTGGCCTCCTCGAGGTGGTGGTACCTGAGTGGAGATGAGATAAAAATGACCTCATTATCTCCCCCCTCCCATTTCTTTTGTAACATGAGCTTGTAACTCCCTGATCAAGAGCTAAAGTTTATTTCCCCTTGCCTTCCTTGAGTTTGGGCTTGTCTTAGTTTGTTCCGTGTAATAAGTAGAATGAAGTGTCATCAGCACTTCATGACTTTCAAGATTAGGTCAAGAGAAAACTTGTAGCTCCTTTCTGTCTCTCCAGATGCTTCCTCTTAGAACTCAAGTTTCACATGCAGTTTTTCTGATCCACAATCCTAACTGAGCTGAGGCCACAAGTTACCCCAGCTCAGGTGAGTAAAGAAAAGCAAGTGGACATGGATCATCCAGATCTAGTTGTTTCAGCCTCCAGCCATGCAGATCACCCTCAATCACCTGAGTCACCTTTCCTTCCCCATCATTTAATTCTTTTAAGCCACGGATCCAGACATCTCTGAACAGAGAAAAGCCATTCTCATTGCACCCCTACTGAACGTCTGATCTGTGTACATTTTGTTAGCTTCCCCAAATCACAAAAATGTTCTTGTTTTATGACATTAAGTTTTGAAGTATTTGGTTATGCAGCCATAGTGACTCTGGATGATTTTTTCAGAAAATTGAAAAATGTATTTTATCTTCTGCCCAATTGTTAGTGGAGATGAAAGAGAAAGGTGCCTGAGAGATATATACAAGTTAAACAACACACACACGTGTAGTAAGAGATGGAAAATTTGGCAGTTGCTACTGCAGCATACCGTAGTTGGTACTACACAGTCCAAATATCAAGAATACGAATTTCTAATCATAAATGTTGGGCTTTAATATGTAAGTGTGGCATATTAGGGCAATAATAGATATAATATTTACTGTAACTTGCAGACCAAGCATTTTCTCCAATCCATTTTTTCTTGTCATCTAAATAGGTTGACATTGCTTACAGCAGAAAAGTGAAAGAGACCAGAGTATTCTGAACATTCCTCCCCTCCCCATCTGTTCTCCATCCTGGTGGTATGGTTAATAGGGTTAAGGGTTGGGTTGTGGAGGTACCCTGTTCTGTTCTCTTCTCACTTCGTGGAATACAATATTTTGAGAGAAACAGCAGTTATATATCTCTAATTCCACCTCATAAAAGCCAATTTAATGTACAATATCATTGAGAAATCCCTAATTATTGTCTGTGCTTACTATACTATCAAACACAATTTTTTCTTTCTATGCAGTAAATTCATGAATGTTGGTTAACTTGGGAGCCTAGATACTATTTCTGAACTGCTTCTATTTAAAACAATATATTGTCAAGTTGTTCACATAAAATCCTTGTCTTGGAAGATGGCTCTAGTTGGGGATTTCCATTGTTTTTTATCTTCAGATGAGTGTGCCTTGTTACAAGAGACAGAATGGTATTATGGGAAAAGTCTAGGACTCAAATGAGTTCAACTTAAATTCCAATATCATCATTTACTGCCTTTGTGGCCTGGGACAAATCAGTTGAAGTCTATAGGGTTTAGTTCATATTTCAAAAAATAACTAAATTAAATTTAAAATATTTTTAAAATAGACAAAATAAAAGTAACATGTTCTTTCTGTGCTGCAAAAATATTAAGACATTACAGAGCACTGAACATTTTAAACTACCACATTATTATAAAACATTATTATGTCTGTTAGGGCCATTTGGTGTTCTGTATGATAGCAACATAAAGTTGGCTTATTTCTGCCTGAACCCATTATTGGTAAAATAATAGAAAATGATAAACAGCTTTGAGGCAGATTAAAAAGAAATTTAATATACTTATTGACAAGACAAACTTTTCTCACCAAATCAACTTATGCTCCAGTGTTTTAATAGAGAATAAAGTTTTTGGAATAAAACAAATACTGAAGAAATGTTACTTATGGGAATAAAAGAAATACAGACCATCAAAAACATTGTGATGATATTTATGGAGCTAAGATAAAGTGGCTATTTAACATTGATGACATTTAATATGTTTAATTCTAACAAATTTCATGTGAAATTTTTAAATATCAAACTTTAATGAATAATAAAAAGTCTACTAACCATATTGCAATGATTTTTATAGTGTATTTTTGTGCTACAGTATAGATATATACATATTACATAAAATGTGTTCATATATCTGTATCTGTTTATCTATAAATAGAGACAATAATTAAGGTATCTTGAGAGAGTCAAATTGAGATTGATTGGTGACTTAAAGGAAGCTTAAAGATTGTCTAATTTAAATTCTTTCATTTTAGAGACAGGAAAAGGTGAATGAAGTGACATGGCTTACCAACAACTGAAGAAAACAAACAAGAATTCAGAACTCCTAACACTTTTCTTCAGTATTTTTTTCCACTCTCACCCCACTATCTTCCTTAGTATAGTGTACAAATTATATGAGAGCAATGAGTAGTTTCTAGTCTGAAGCTTGGGATAAAGCAGGTGGTTAAATATTTTCTGAATAAACACATAAAGAAAGAAAGAAAAAAGTAAGATTTCTATAAAATAGTTATTCCAGCTTATCTGCTTAACAAACATTTATTTAACCAAACTTTCAGGGATGGATCTATATCCCTAAAATATATATATTTTCCTATTGCATTCATCACACTCATATATGTAGTGTATATGAGTCAATAATTAATCATGTTAATATATATTATTTCAATATTATATTTCAATAATGCCACAATAATATATTATTAAATGATTATTATTAAAAGTTGTGCATGAAAATTATACATAGTTGAACAAAAATAGAATGATTTTGTAAAACACTATCCAAGGTCATTAATCAAATGAGGGCTTATAAAGAACAGTGATATCAGGGAAATGGTAAACTGGGAACAATGCTTGCCAACCAAAAAGAGATAACTTAAAATAATTAATTATTTTTAAGAAACAGATTTTACATTTGCAACATACCAGAAATGGGAAATAAACATATACACGAAATTCACGATTGTATTCCCAAAGGTTTGTGGGTGACCCTGCCAGTATAAATCAGGCGACTCTAAAGTGGTCATCAGTGCACACGGGCCTCGAGTGACTGCGAGAGCACAAAGCAGCTCTGCTCCTAGATAAATGTACTTCAGTAAGTCAAGGGTTCGAGGACTGTAAAGCGTCATGCACTTAAAGATATATTTTTTAATTTTATATTTATAATAATGTGGAAAATATGATGCTGAGGTTTTGTGAAACAGTGATATCTACAAATTTTGCATGAGATGGCATTAGGTTTTATTATCTATTGAAAGTTAGAAAGCATAATTTTAGGTTAAACAACTTACCCAATAACACACAATGCTTAAATGGCAGAGAAAGAATTTAAACCCCAATCTAACCACAAACTGTATGTCTCAGAGCATGCAA
Organism: Tonatia bakeri; assembly: GCA_004024845.1. NCBI lineage: Eukaryota > Metazoa > Chordata > Mammalia > Chiroptera > Phyllostomidae > Tonatia > Tonatia bakeri. The sequence continues at coordinate 12,208 of PVIA01004845.1, read as the reverse complement.
AGTGAACTGACCACATGTTATATAATTTGTGTTGTATAAAATTATCTTTCTATACCACAGAAAAATGCTGAACAAAACCACAGGTCAAAATAATCTTGCTGAAGTTAAACAATGATTTGACTAAAATTAGTATGTTGTACCAATAGTACCATGACATTTTTCTAAGTAAACACCAGAGTGATCAAAGATTGTATTGTAAGACTCCTCTTTGTCCCCCATTTACACATCCGAAGTAAGTGGACCATTACCCTCCATGATTTTCCAGAACACAGCTTCCCTTGGTGCTCACAGTTAATGGAATCATGAACTACGTTTCAGTTCTAATAGGATAAAGTCAGATTACTTTGATAGCTGACGTGACCTCAAAAAAAATGCTTTTATCAATTAATGTTTCTAGTAAGCTTTTCCCAGAAATAAGCTTATCAAATAATAGTGTCAATATAAGGATGTATTTCCAATTCAAATCTGTTGAACTCACACCCAACAAGTGATGATTAACCAACGCATACATGCTTTCAATCCTGATCTGGGCTGATCACAGCCAAGTTCAATCAGTTGATAGTCTTGCCTGTCTGCATCCATCGTCTTCATTATTGCTTTGTGCCTGTTGTCAGGCTGCTGTCAGTGCTGCCACAGAGACCACATTACATTTATGGTCCCAGATTCACTAAGAGGATCCCAACCATATTCCAGGTATTTCTCCATGACCCAATTCATAAAGTTGGTAGCCTCATATGATATGAAATTTATTCATTACTCTATGGTCTATCTGGAAGCAATTATCTGGCAGAAGCTAGTGTAGTGAGGTCATAATTACTTTCCTAAACCTGGGAGTTAGGTGAGGTCATTCTATTCCTCATATCTTAAAGTATATATGGTGCCTCATAGCGTAAGAGTAACTACCTACCCTCTTCAAAGGAGTCAATACTTGCACATAAAGAATCATACTCCCTTATTGTTTCTTAACCTATATTTCACTGATAAATCAGATAACATTACAACTTCCTCTTACTTCCTTTGCTCCAGGAAGGCAGGGGTCCTGTTTCACAATTTAAACCCTTCAAATCTCATACTACATTACCCATGCCATCTGGTAAAAGGTTCTTTATGATTATTTTCACCCCATTGTCAGTCCTCTTCATTTATCCTAATATAAAAATATAGAAGACAGAACCAGCACTTGCAATTGACCCAATGCTTATCCAGAACATTGTATACCTTCCTTCCTAGGCTCATTAACTCTTGGTTCTTTAATCACCTGGCATGGTCTTGTGCTTCTCAAAATGCAAACTGATTATGAGCTTCTTTTGAATTTGGATTATATTTTCAAACTTTCACCAAACGTTGGTTGGTTTGTTTTCTCATGCCATAGGATTCTCCACCAATCCAGGAACCCTCTATGGGTTGTACCAAGAAGAGGGTCGGGACATTAAGGTTGGAACGCTGATTGAGATAATACAGTATATTGAAACAAAAAAGTAAAATTTAGAATATATGCTATTCCCATTAAGTAGTTGAGTGATCTTGGGCAAGTTTGTTGACATGTTAGCCTTGTGTTCCTTATCAATAAAAGATAATTGTAAATTCAGATGTTCAACATTCTTTCTAATACTTAAGATTTTTAAGTTCTCTCCATATAGACTTCTTATCTCTAGATCTGTCCCTGATAATTCCAATCAGTTAATTCTGAGCACTTCACTATGAACTCAGTAAAATTTGCTAAATGAATTGTTTGGTAAATCTGTTATCATAGACATCAAAGAAAACCTGACTTGTCTCCGTACTCCCCCAGTGGCAACAAGATGGCACAAGAGTTTTTATTCAATAGCTAAATTTGTTAAAATCTGCCCTAACAACAATCATAGTCTACTAGCATGTTTTTATTTAGAAAAAATAAAATAGTGTCTTTAAGAGAAAAATAAATGTGATCATTATCATACTCAAGTATTGCTGATTAGAGTAGTCTTTATAGGCTATATGATATCAATAGTTTCCTTTTTTTCAAATGAATATTTGTATTTGGTGACTGTGCACATATATTTTATACTTTCCCAAGTCCAGAAACTGCATTTTAATAATGAATTACCATGTGAAAATGTATATGTACCATGCAATTCAATTTTGAACTAGTGTATACTTGAGTGTATTCAGAATATTAGATTTTAAGTGTCAACTGCGTTTAGCAATCAGAATGTTTCAAAAGTGCATGGTTACTGTTCTGCTAGTGTTTTGAATAACCATGCTTCAGAATCACTCAAGTCTCTATATGTAACAGCTATGATTCAATCTAAAAATGATGTTGATGTAGTAAAAATAATCCTATTTACAAAGCACGTATCTCTGTATACAGTATATTTAGGTCAAAGATGAATGCACAGTATGAATCATATTATTTATTTTGTAAACTAACTGCAAGCTTTAAATTAGCTTCTAAATAATTTACTTCATTATTTTATAGTTAATTATCGTTGCTGAGATATTTTCTTCTTGTGAACTAGAGCCAGTTAGAAGGATTTTTGTTAATGTTTGTTTAGTTTTTAATAAACAAAATTGTGCTAAAATAGTTCAAACAATAGTTCACTGAATGCTATTAGGAATTTTAAACAACTAATTATTTTGGTATGCAAATTTAGTGACAGCTAATTAAATAAATATGGGATCTATGGATCAACCTATTAAACAAATGCTCCTGCTTTATATCAGTCTTACACATCCTGTGTTTATGGGAAACCTGTTTAAACAAACAAGTGATAAAAGAATAAGTAAAAAATAAGAAATTCCTTTAAATACTAAGTAATCAAATAAAACAATTATGTCCACCTTGAAACTGAACTTATACTTTTCCTAAATTCTTGGAGGAGAATTTCATTCTTAAGTAGATGACTTCCAAATAATTGTGGGTTGTTTACAGAGTTAGATTATTTTTTATGTATTGCTTTATGAAGGTGGTTATATATAGTTCACAAAGGAAATAATCATTCAAATGTCAGAAGAGATATATTTGCATACCTATGCAGGTTTTTCTCCAAATAATTAAATTCAAAATGAGGAAGACATAGAATGCGATAAAAGTATTTACAGTAATTATATACTTTTATCTCAGCTACTAAAAGATATCTTAACTAGTTAGGTTCCATTGATCCATTATAAAGCTTTGCCAAATAAAGCTTTTTTCCTTCAATTGATTCTCTGTTTTGTCTTCTCATTTTCTCAATAGCGCACAGCAGGAATCACTGTCTGCCAACTGCAAACAGGATCTAGCTGTGGGCATGTGTATGAAACAAAGAGGCCCTGATTAAAGAAAAAAAACTATTACTATTTGATCTTCAAAGTATTGATCTTGTCAATCAATTACACTTATTTAAATCTGTAATAACAATGTTACAGTTGTGCCGCTGACCATTTCAATGAAAAATCAAAGAAATCTACAACATAATGTTCTGTTATGTTAATTTTGCCTTGACTGCCTCTATTATATCCATACACATCCTAGTTTATAAACAAAATCAGTCAAGAATCCTTTGGAATTAGAAAATCAAGGCATCTTTCTAGAGCTTAGTCCTGGGAGGTTTAAGAGGGTGACGGCCCAAGTTCAATGTGGGTATTGATCTTGTCCACCTATTTCTTATCAGTGAAAGGGAGAATGTTAGGAATGAAGAAAACAGAAGGGGTGAAAGGCATTGAGCTGAGCTGTGAACTGAATTTGGTTTGTAACAAGGCCCAATGCTGGTTAAATGGAAGGAGGGAAAACATTATAGGCATCTATCTGACTGAAAACAAGGGGCATTCATTGACAGCAGAAAACTGGCAGATTCTAAGTGAGAATGTTGATTCTCGCTACTTATTGTTTCTTTTCCCCTTAAGCCAAATGTGGACAATTTCTGGCGCAACAGCATCAGCACAACATTTCGCCTTCAGGTATATCCATACCCTCTAGTTCATCAGAGACCGACTCTCTACTTACCAGGCTAACATACTTCACTTTACCAGTCTTTCCTTCATTTACCAGGAGAACTTTGCTGGTTCTTTTCTCGTAGGGTCAGTGTCACATTTGAACTTATCTTCACTTAAAATGCAAAAGGAATTTGCATTGCATAAGCAGAGAAACATACGCTCATCCCATACAGAGAGAACATGCACAGGGTCCTGAGTTGATGCCCTCCCATACTTTCTGTCTTAGCTTGAATTTGCAAACTTGAGCTTATTAACCTCAGGACATGCATGGCAATTACAACTAACATTACATCAGGACTCTGTGAAGTTTTATCAAAAAGGACAAAATTACTTATTCAAGGAGTTCCTATCATTCTCTTTGAATTCCTTAATCCCCAGTAGATTCCATATATAAATCTTGTCTTTAATTCAAGTGAAGGTAATGTCAATTTGATTAGTGTGAAAGTGGATAGATTTGAAAATCATCAATAACTCATGAGAGCATTTTTTAATTTTCTATTTTTAGTTATTGAAATTGAAGGTAATTGTTGGCATTAGCATTATTATATTTTTGGTTATTAAAATTAAAAATAATGTACAGTATAATCATTATGAATATGAATTTTTGTGAAGGATAGTTAAATCTATAGTCTTTGAAAATAATATTTATAATATCTATAATTATTTTCACAAAGAAACACCTCAGAAATAGTTTATATTTGTGTTTTTTTATTAGGAAGATATTTATCTATGAAAATATCATGCAAAAACAGTTCATTCCATGGGCTAACTATGCTTTGCCATCAAGAGGTGAAAAAACTTTAATTAAAAGCTGAACTTTTAATTAATTTATTTAATTGTATTTCATTGACCTCAAACTAATGTAACTCAAAAAAGAAAATCAAAGAATTTTAGAGAGCTTAGATTTCCCAGAATCAGGTAGAAAAAATATATATGTGAACAATTTTTTATTTGTTTTTCTAAGTTATATATAGGGAATCATGTACAAACAAAATTACAAATTACAAACAAAATTACAAATTACAAACAAAATTTTGGGGCTTAATTTTTAAAAGCAATGATTTGTATTTTTATAATACTTTATATAATCATGCATTCCATAATGATGTTTCTGTCAACATCAGACCACATATATGATAATGGTTCATAAGATTTTAATGGAGTTGAAAAATTCCTATCAGCTAGTGCCACCATAGCTATAGTAGCATCATAATGCGTTGCATCACACATTTGCGGTAATGCCGAGGAAAATAAACCTGCTAACTGCCAGTCATATGAAAGTATAGCACATACAATTATGTATAGTACATGATACTTGATAATGATATAATCACCTGTTACTGGTTTATATAGTTGTTATACTACACTCTATTATTTTTTTAGAGTTTACTTTTTCTACTTATAAACACTGTGCTGTAAGAAAATATGCTTTTTTTTAGACAGTATGTTTTGTTATACAGGGAGCAGCCTTATATATCTCGTGTTTACCTTGTTTCTTGATTGCAACATTTCCTCTTGCGCTAGATTGAATATTGTATTGTTTTGCATAGTATCATGCTGTACAGGCTTGTAGTCTAGGGACAATAGGCCCTGCCTTATAGCTCAGGTGTGTAGCAAGCTATACCATCCAGGTATATGTGAGCATACTCTAGGATACTCATACAGCAACAAGATCACCTAATGATGCATTTCTCAAAATGTATCCTTTTCGTTAAGTGGGCCATGATGGCAGTTAACAAATAGATCTTATGTACATCATTTTATTTAGTAGTTACAAGTTTGTGATTTACCATAGAAATTATTACTGTTTCTATTTTATGTATGAGAAGGAAACTGAGCCTTAGGAAAATTGTGATTTAAACAAGGAAGTTGGACAGCTTCAAAGTAGAAAATCCCTTATCTTTTCACTCCTATTCAGGGAATATTTCCACTAACCCAGAATGCTTTCCCTTCTGTGGCATAAATATGACTTACAACAGTTAAATACTTTAATTTTAGTATCTATAAAATTTATGTTATCCAGAGGAAATAAAGTGGTTTTGAAGTACTCTAAAATAAATGAACAGATTTCTAAAATACCGTTGGAAAAACGGTATATATGGTGATCACTATATCCATGGCCTGGGGAATAACAGAAACATTAGTGTTGGTATGTTTAATACATGTAACCTGAGAAAGACACACGAAGCCATGAAGGAGACTTGAAAATTCAGAGGAAGGTAGAGAAATTAAAATAGAAATTATTAGTGAGAAAATCCTTGAAGAGTGAAGAGCTATATAAAGCATAACAGTCTGGAACAAAACAAATAAAAAGAACAGAATATAAAAATAAAGGACAGAATATACAGGTGAAGGACATTCTAAATTGAAATGGGAAAAAACCTCAAATATAGAGAATATTCTTAAATGTGTGTTAGTATTAACATTGCCAGTCTATAATGTTTATTAACAAAAATGAAAAGGATATATATTTAATATTCTCTTACAATGAGGTAAGCTAAAAATTTCAGCTGAAGAAATTTAACACAGACTATACACAGATATTTTTCTTCTTGAAATCTGGAGGAAAATGGAAGCCAGCAGGAGAGACATATTACCAAGGGCAAAATTCAAAGAATGGCAGGGACCTGCAAAAATAGGGTCATGAAGGCTGAGCTACAGTGTGAGCCGAGTCTTTTGGAAAGCACTAAAGAGAATTTAAATATAATTTCTAAGAAATACTGAACACAAGATAGGCCTGCTTGCTGGGCCAGATGGTGTAATATTAGTAGATGACATTGGAAGGACTTAACTCCTATTTTGCTTCTGTTTTCTCAATCAGGAAAAAAATGATCTTCAAACTCAGAAGGGTAGGACAAACAAAGGAATTGAATCCTGAGATAAGTGAAGAGATAGTAAGAGAGCACTTAGCTACTTAAATGAGTTCACATTACCAGGCCCAGATTGATTACATCCCCAAGGGCTGAAGTAACTTGTACGTGGACTGACTGACTCATCTCTGAATTCGCCTGCTCCTCTCCCTCTTTGCTCCCACCGTCTAGCCCACACACTCATCATCTCTCTGCTGAATTATTTTAACATACTTCTCTCTAGTCTACCTGGCCCTGGCCTTCTCTTTATTAAGATCAGCTCTCCACATCACCTCTAAAATGAACTTTCCAGAAAATATACGTGGTCATGTTCCTCTGTTCCCTAAAACTCCTCCTGTGTTTCTCTAGTTTTTTTTCCAGTTTCTCCAGGATACACTCCTTACTGTGCTTTGTGCAGGCCTTTTCCTCACAGCACCAGCTTGTCATTTCAATGTCATCTCTCCCCTCATGCCTTGCCAAGATGGACTATAGTTCAACTGGTCTTGTTCACATATGCTACTTTACCTTAGAACATGCTGTATGCTCTGCCTAAGATATCTTATTTTACTCACTGATCCACTTGGATTGTTTAAAGTCTAGGCTAATGATAACTCTTCTTTGTCCTTTGCCTGGTATCTTTAGGTAGAATAATTCTGTACCTTTCTTTCCTTTTGACTAGATAGCTTGTTTTTTCAGAATGACTGAATAAGACTTACCTGTATTAAAATCCTGTTGGCCAAATGTTAAATGTTTGCTCAGTTAAATGTCATTGTTATTATACATCAAAATATTTCCATAAATATTTGAAAAATCATGAGAGACAAGGCATCTCTTATGTCCTTGACATCTAAAATTATACTTAGTATTTTAAAAAATAACATTGTCATGAAAATGATTGAAACACTACATTGATTCAAGGAATATAGTTAAGGGTCTCATTCTCCCCCTCTCTTCACTATGTGCCCATCCCTGTAACTGCAAGTAAAAAATATTGTGTGAACGCTGTGTGGTTAAGTCAACACACCAAAATGTAGATCTACTCACTCTTTTAACAGGTTACATAATATCCCTTAGCTAGAATGCACAATGTTCCATAAATTTATGTTAAAGGAGGATGCAAGGGGAAGACAGTATTGTTTATATACTATAAGCTTTTCAATTGTGCCTGACTCATAAACTTGGGTGGCTTTTAACGGCCCTTTTCATTAGAGATATTTATAAAATGGAAAACAACCATCACAATAGCTGATGTTTATGGAGGGCTTATGATGTGTTTTTCAAGTATTTTTTAAACCTATCATATAAAATATTTGATGTAGTCCTCACAACTACCCTGTGTGGTTGTCAAGGTTACTATCCCCAGGCACTAAAAGTATCAATACTTTAGCTCTAGTTTTGCACCCGGGAAGCGGCTGCCCATCGGTCTATGTCACTGCCTTTCCACTTCAGATTGCACCCTCCCCAACAAGTAGAAAACACATTTTATCCTGCAATGAGTAACTTTTCAACAGGTTCAAAGGAGTGAATGCTAGTGATTACATCTCTCCTTTAATAAGCTCCAGTGGTGTTTTTGTTCTACTGTGTTTATTAAGTGTCTGCACTGCATCAGGTGATCTAAGAATAACAGCTGCAGGTGCTGTTGTGTTAGAGACCCTAGTAGCCCCTTTGACCCTTGTATCGTGGCTCTGGATAGTTCATCACCCATGTTAATTAAGTTCTTTCTGTTTATGACTTGCATACTGTAATGGTTGAACACATTCAAGGATAAGTAACATGCTCCTTTATTATTTGAAGAAAAGGCTATGGAAGTCAGCAATAGTTTGAAATTGTTCTTTGCCAGTCAAAAGCTATAGGGCTTTTAGCTAGCTTTGAAACTATCAAGGCATAATTTTCCTCACCTGTCTGATGGGATAATAATAGTACCAACATTTGGAATGAAAATGTGGCTCAAATAATACAGGGTTACTGAACGGATTACATAAGGAAATGCATAGAAGGTTCTTAGCACAGTAACTGACACATGGTAAACACTAGATAAATGTGAGCTATTACTGTGATGATGGAGATGGTGACATCTGTCAGTACAATACTCCACGTTCACAGGCAACAGAGTGCATGTGAATACACACGCACACTGCAAATCTTGATAATGATAAACATTATTGTGCATGTTTCTACAAAGCAGTTAACAGAAGTTCCATATTGCAATACTTTCTAAAATGTCTTATAACTAAAAAGTGTAGTTCTCAGTACTGACTGAAGTTCCATAAATCATTAAAAATTCTCATCCCTACTGAGTCTCTCTGTGACACCTCCAGCAGCTCAGCAGTCATTCACAGGCCCAGCAGCTTGAAGGTCAGAGATGCGGTATCTCCAGGTGCCAGGGGCACTTCAGCATTTAACCCCTAGTCCAGTCGATTTAAGACTACGCAGATTGTTCTCTCCTTTGAGACAGGACCCAGCAGGATCTTATCAGGTGGTTATCCCCAGGGAACAGAAACTTAGTCTGGGGCAAGCTAACCAACCACGTCAAATAAGGGCAGATGAGGGACAGTCTCCTATGTCCCATGTGTGAATGCTCTGAAAGTTATGAAAAGGCCTTGAGTGTCATGATAAATAAAGGGAAAATAATACAAAAGAAGGTAATGGGGATGGTTTAGTAGACAGATGGGCCACTGTAGTTGGTTGTCAGAATCTTGAGTGGTTTCTGCAACCTTACGGCCAGAGCAAGAAAGAATTTCGGAAATAAGGAAGTGGCTTTGAGAAGGTCATCTTCTCAGACACATATTTATAATTTTGAGAATTGCATATATGGTGTTATTGTTACCCATTTATACACACAATGAAGTAATAAAACTAAAAACCTGAATCTCATTCCTTGTATAAACACTTCAAGTGTTTAAGAAAAACAGAAACAGATCGAGATTTAAGATCTATCACACTTTTTCAGTATGCTTGTTTCAATTTGTTTATAATAGTTTGAGTGACTTTTATAATAAACTATTTTATTTAGACTCATATAGGATTTGGAGAATTTAAATTTTTGACTATAATTTATTTTATTTTTAATATATAAAGTAATTAAAAGCAAACCCACAATGATGCAATGTAATAAGACATGGGCACTCCTTTCTTTACAGCTGAAATAACTGCTTAAAGTGTGCTTTGAGGATAAATGTAAGGAAAAATCTGGATACCTGTGTATCTTTGTTATCTTCAGGTATTTTTTCTCCCAGATTTGCACAAAGGGAAAATGTATAAAATATCCTAGATATTACTACTTCTTGTAAACTCAAAGGTAAATGATTGACTCACATATGCTGATATTATTTGACAGAGACTAATCTATTAAAAAGAAATAAATATCCAGAAAACAATAGATATATGTGGGAAGTTCGCAAAATAGAAAGTTAGAGAATACAGTAAAGCTTTTCAGGGTTGAAGTTGATTATTTAATTCCTAAAAAAAAAAAGAAATATTGGACTTTTGCTAATTTAAAAACATCACAAAATAATAGGTATAATGTTCCAATCAAGTTCTACATGCAGGTTTTTAAGTTCTGGTATCTTGAATAACTGCAAATTTGTCTACTGGCCATCTTTCATTTCAACAATGATGAAATAGGAGTGGCAGTCACCACAACGCATCAGTTTCAGTACTGTGTTGATAGGTAATGGTAAGAGGCACAGAAAAATGCACTTCTTTCTCGACAATAAGACAGAGCTCCTATGTCCTATTTTTATTTCCAGAAACATTTACTGTACTTCCCATTTGCTCTGTGATGGTTCCTTTGCTATCTGCTTTGCTGGAGAGAACATGACTGAAGTATTCCTTGCTTTCAAGGACAGGGCTTATGTCCTACAAGGGAGAATTTGACAAGTACACAAATGACCATACAAAGTGCGAAATCAAATAGGTACCAAGAGAAGTACAATATGAGACAAGAAAAAATTCAAAATAGATTAAAGACTTAAATGTTAGACCCAAAAGCATAAAAATCATAGAAGAAAACACAGCCAGCAAAATCTTGGACATTGCTCGTTACAAGTTTTTTTTTCCTGGATGTATCTCCCCAGGCAAGGGAAACAGAAGAAAAAAAAAAAGGGACTACATCAAACTAAAAAGTTTTTGCACAGCAAAGGAGAAAATCAACAAAATAAAAACACAAACCACAGAACGGGAAAACATATTCACAGATACATCTGATAAGTGGTTGATATCTAAAATTTATAAAGAACTTAGAACACTCAACATCAAGAACAAGCAAACAAATAAACAACCCACTTAAAAAATGGGCATCGGACCTGAATAGACACTTCTCCAAAGAGGACATACAGATGGCAAATAGACATATAAAAAGATGCTCAACATCACTAATCATCAGAGGAATGCAAAATAAAACCACAATGAGATATCATCTCACTTCTGCAGAATGGCTATCATCAATAAATCAAGAAATAACAATTGCTGGTGAGGATTTGGAGAAAGGGGAACCCTAGTGCACTGTTGGTGGGGACACAGACTGGTGCAGCCACTGTGGAAAGCAGTATGGAGATACCTCAAAAAATTAAAAATGGAGCTGCCTTTTGACCCAGTGATCCCACTTCTGGGAATATATCTGAAGCAACCAAAAACACTAATTCAAAAAAATATAAGCACCCCTATGTTTATTGCAGCGTTATTTACAATCACCAAGATATAGTAGCAGCTCAAGTGTCCAATAATAGGTGAGTAGATAAAACAACTATGGAACATTTACACTATGAAATGCTACTTGGGTGTAAAAAAGAAGAAAATTTACTCTTTATGACAGTGTGGATGGACCTAGAGAACATTATGCTAAGTGAAATATGGCAGCCAGTGGAAGAAAAATTCCATATGATTTCACTCATATATGGAATGTAATGAAGAAACTGAACTAGCAAGCAAAATAGAGACAGACTCACAGATAGAAAGTAGGCTGATGGCTCCGGTGGGGGCAAGGAGGAGGTTAGGGGGTGGAAGGATTGAGCAAAAAGGAAAAATAACTCGTGGACATGTACAACAGTGTGGTGATTTTGGGGGAAAGGCAGTATAATGGGACCAACTGGCAATGGAGAAAATGGAGTAAGAATATACAGAGGAAATTAAAAATATTAAACTAATTTGAAAAAGAGTAAATGTCTTGCTTAAGGTCTCATGGCACATTAGAACACACCCAGGAGTGGAAGTCAAGTCTTTTAACTTCAAATCAAGAGCTCTTTTTAAATCAAACTGCAAGGCCACTTTTGGGGACCTGAAATAACTTTAATTGTTTTGGAGCTCTAGATTGTTTAACTTTAAGCAAAAGTATAACAACATATCAAAAAAAGTTTTATACATTGCAAAATACATGGAATGAATTAAAATTTTGGTGAACCAAAGTA